>BOSO01000256.1:61842-77636 GCA_018403395.1 Gorsachius goisagi | reverse complement strand
GTCTGGCTCCATCCTCTTGACTTCCATCCTTAAGATATTTGTATGTGTTGATGAGGTCCCCTCTCAGTCTTTTCTTCTTCAGACTGAACAAGCCCAACTCTCTCAGCCTTTCCTCATAGGGGAGATGCTCCAGTCAGTTTATCATCCTAGTTGTTCTCCTCTGGACTCTTTCTAGGAGTTCCTCATCTTTCTTGAACTGGGGAGCCCAGAACTGGACACAGTACTCCAGGTGGAGTTCACCCGTGGCACCTCGGGGCTGGAAGGTCCCATCCCCCTGGGGCCATGCAGCTGCCTTCATCTCTCCAGGCTTTGCTCCTCCAAATATTAAAACCATTTAGAAGGAGCCGCTCTGCTCCCTATCTGAGCCATCCCGGCGGGGTTTTGGCTGCGTGATGGAGCTTTGCCTGGTGTTCCAATCCTGGTAGATACAGGGGATGCAGACATACGATCAAATTAAAATGTCTTAAGCCTTGCAGGTGTCTAATCCATGCCAGCGGCCGCAGCCCGGCCCCGAGGTGCGTAAGCAGCTTTGCCGTGGCCGCTGCGGACGTGCTCTTTCCCCGTCTCGTTCCTCTTTGACGAGATGCCGATCCACCGGGTGTTAAAACCCGTGCACAGCCAGGAATTTCCTGCTTTGCTTCAAGGAAGGGGTGAGCAGTGGAGACAGGGTAGGAGCAAGGATGGGGAAAAAAAACCTCCAAGGGAGGGGGGGAAAAAAAAAAAAGCCAAATTTGCTTGGAACTGTGCTTGTCTCTTTCATCTTGGTGCCGTGGTTTTGCTGGGGAGGGAGGGGGATTTGCCCTACCCAGCGTAAATCTGAATGAGAGCAAAAACTTTTCTTCTTCGCCTGTTTTGGGGTGAAAAGGGGGAAATGCATGCGAATGGGGGAAACCTGCATTTGGGAAGTGGAAATGCGCCGTAATTATCGCCACTTTCCGTGCGTGCGGGCGTGGATAGCGGCGTCACACACGAGCACGCGCCTCTTGTGGGCACGTACCCATGGCCCGGCCCTCTATGTGCCTGTTGCACACGCGTGCAGCTCTTGTATAGGCACACAACCAGGACAGGCACGCAGGCACCCGTTGCACACCCACGGGTGCCTGCGTGCCTGTCCTGGTTGTGCACGCGCATCCCCCTTGCACGCACCCGTGCCTGTTGCACGTACGCACCCACGCTTCCGTGTGCCTATTGCGCAGCCCTTGCACACGTGTGTGCCCGCACTCATCGGGCACCCACGTGCCCTTTGCACACGCAGCACGTGCACACGTGTGCCCTTCCCCCCCCCCCCCCCCAAATTGATGCCCTGGCTGTGCTCGGCGCTGCACAAACCCACGGGCAGGGCGCCGCGCATGCGCGCTGCGCCCCCACCACGGTGGCAGGCGCCGTCGGCACGGCGCAGCGCCCGCCCCTTAGCGACGGTGCGGCGAGCCAATGGCGAGCGGCAAGGGCCGGTGATTGGCAGGCGCGCGGGCGGGGCGGGGGCGGGGCGGCTCCGCCTCCTCCCGGCGCGGTCTCTTCACGGCGGCGGCGGCTCCATTTTCTCCCGCTCCCGCGGCCCCGCAGCGCCCGGTTCGCCTCAGCCCCGGCCGGCGGAGAGAGATCCGAGAGACTCCCCTCTGCACCCCGTTCTTCCCTTCCCCCCCCGCGCCGCCATGAATGAGGAGTACGACGTGATCGTGCTGGGCACCGGCCTCACGGTGAGGAGGAGCCGCCGCCGCCGCCGCCCGCCTGGGCCTCGGGCCTGCAGCGGGCGGACGCCACCCTGCCGGGCCCCCCCGCCCCCCCTCCCCCCCTCCCCCTTCCCCACCCCAGCGCCTGGGTGCTGCCTGTCTCTGGCCTCCCCTCCCTCTCGATCACACTGCTGCTGATCCCCACTCCCCCCGAGCGCCGGTGCCCTTTTGCCATTATCCCCCCCCAGCCCGGGATCGGATGCCTGGGATCTGCGGTCCCCCCCTGGCTCGGGTACCTGGCTCCTGGTTCCCGCCCCCTTTCCCCGGATGCCGGGGTGTGTTCCCCCAAATCTCACCTGATTATCCCCCCGCCCCCCCCCGCCCCTAGCTCGGACCCTTTTCCTCATCTGTCACCATCGTACCCACCCCTCCCCAGCCCCCAACCCCGGCTGGGGTGCCTGGTTCCTGCTTCTCCCCCCCGCCAAATATTATCCTGGGGTGCCTCGGTTCTCACCCCCACCCTCCCCTGGGGGACAGCTGGGTTCTTTACCCCATCTGATTATCATGGTACCCCCCCCCATCACTAACACCCCTTCTCCCCCCATCCGGCCACCTGGGTCCACTTCCCTCATCCCTAACTACACCCCCGCGGTCTGGTTTCTGATTTGGTGTTGGTTTTTTGGGTTTTTTATATGGTTATCACAGACCCCCCTGTTTGGGGGTGGGGGGTGGGGTGTGTCCCGGCTTCCCCCCCACACCCCGTGGGGCCAGACCCAGGCTCCCGAGAGGGCCCCGGTCCGCGGCGCTGCCTGTGGGAGGCCCCAGGAAATGCAGTTGTTTAGCGAAGGGAGGGCGGGGGACGACGGACAATAAAACGCTAGCGGGGATTTATTGCCTGATTTTTAAATTATTTTTATTATTGTTATTATTTTTCCCTTCACCCTCCAACCCGAGGTGGCTGCAGGTCCATCGAGCCGTGCCCTCCCCAGAGCCGAGCTCGGCTTAGGGTGGAGGCAGAGCTGGTTATCCACCCCCCCTCCGCCTCCCCGCTCCGCCTTTGCAGCCTTCGGCTTCTCCATCCAGCCCTGACTGCAGCAGGAGGGGGATGGGGAGGCGGGCGAGCCCTGCACGCCTGTCAAATTTGTCTGATTCCCCCTCTCTCCCCGCTAAAAAAAAAAAAAAAGAAAAAGAAAAAAATTCCTCGCCTGCGTTGTCGCTTCCTCTCGGTCATCCTTGAGGAAAGCTGACAGCTGATGGCACTTGGGGGTGCGGCGGAGGGAGGGGGATGAGCCATGGTGGGGCTTTGTCCTATTGTGGAGGATGCAGCCCATGCTGCAGGCTGCCGGGGGCGGGGGGGGGAAATGGCAGTGCCACTGCCCGTGAGGTTTGCTGGTGGGGATTTTGTCTGGTTCCTGCCTTCCTTCAAACCAGGGAGATGCCTGGGGCTGCCGCTAGCTTATCCACTGCAGGTTTAGTAGGGGCTGAAGGGTGGATTGCGGGTTACATATAAGAGGCATTGTTTGAAGAATGGCAGGGGGGGGTGTGTGTGAGAAAATCCAATATGGTGGAGAGGAGGTTTTCCTCACTGTTAAATAGCCTTTCCTGCTTTTGTTTCCCCCCGTTAACGGGGAGAGGTGGCTAGACAAAGAGATATCTTTGGGGTTGGCTGTGAGGGATTTCCCCCACTTCCCCTGTTGATGCTAATTGTAAATAGAAATACATGAGCTTCCTACTGTGGCTTTGACGCTGTGATTGCCGGGGGCTGCCACAGTGGTGAAGGCGTCATGTCTGCTGACACAGGACCAGGGAACGGCTGCTTAAAGCAGATCTGGTTTATCATCCCCCCCCCCCCGCTTCGAGTATGGGAATAATGGTAACAAAACCGGGATGCGGCACAAAGCAAATGTGCAAAGTGTGGGAGCGTCTTCCCACCTGCTGCCGTAGGGTAAACCCAACTTTCCTGGTTGCTTTCATTCCTTTCTCTAAAGGCTCTTCCTTTGAGGTAGCAGGAATGACTTGGGAGGCAAAAGCTTCTTCTCTTTGATAGGGAAAGCTGTAGTCTGTCCTAAAACCTGTCTCTGGCTCACCAAAGCGGGAAAATGGACTTTTAGGGAGGTGAAATATAATGAGCTTCTAGCGAAGGGGCCTCCAATTGATCTGTGCTCTATTAAAATGTTAATTTATGCTTTAGAGTGAGCTGTGGTATCAAGTTGGTAAGCACCATGCTTAATCTCAAACTGACAAATGCCAATGTAAATTTGACAAAAGGCCTCTTGTGAAATCACTTTTAAGACAAGCTAATGCTAATGATCAGCAGTTGAGTTAAAAGGAATAAATTATGGCCGTATTTTAAGGTGTGCTGACCAAACTCCAGAGCCTGAGACCGTGCAGGAGCGCTTATTTTGCTTCTGATGTGCAGGCTTTACCTCTGCAATACCAATTAGAACAGGATGAACTTCATCTTGACTTGAGCAGCTCATGGGAAAAGCAGGTGAATGGCAGTCAGAGGTCCTGGTGCAGCCAGGATGTTCCCAATCCTAAAATGCACAGTGTTGGCTCAACCATTTTGGCTGATGAGTAGTGTCGGAGCAGAGCCTGGTCCAGGCTGGGCTACAGGACTTCCTGCAGTCAGATCCTGCAGTTCCATCAAACTGGAAGCTTGAAGGTTGCTCCTCCAACTTTGGTCTGGTACCAGTGCTGACAGAGTCAGGCTTCCTGAGGAAAAGGAACTGGAAAATGCACTGCGTAAACATGTGCAATTGTTTCTTTCCTCTTCCAAGAAGAGCCTTGACCTGTCCTGAAACTTCAGGTGGTGTTTTCAACCAGCCTTTCCTTAAAGCTGGCCCTTGCAGAAATGGACTGTTGAAGTGTTGGAGTCCCACCAGGCAACTGTTGTAGCTGAGTGAGTTTGTGTCTCCTTGATGCTGTCCTTGATGCTCCATCTCTCTTGATGCTGCCCAAACGGAAGGAGATTAACCGGGGGTCCTGTTTGCTAGGTACTCGACCACTGTGCCCTCTGCCAGGCTACCTGTTGGGCTGTGTCCATCTTGCGTCTTGTCCCATGAGTTACCGGTTGACTTGTTCCAGTGTCCATCAATAGGACTCGTACAAAGCCCGTAAAATAGCTGTAATCCAGACCATCTGGGAGAGGCAGTAAGCGGCTGCTGATCTGGAGGGCTTTTTCTTTCTCTTTCCAAAGTGAAAGTTCAGTTGTTGGTTTTCAGAGAAAAAATAAATTGATGGATCCTTTGTAAAAGAGCCACAAATCATGTCTGTTGCAGTGGCAGTTCTGGTTGGGTCTGCAGGGCCACCACTATGTAAGTGCACAAGAGTGCATGCGTAAATTCCACTTTTGATGGATCTGAAGGCGCAACACGAATATTTCGGGTGTTAATTGCTTCTTCAACCAGTAATGAAGAGCACAGGCAGCTTTAGAACTGGGATTAATGGCACTAAAATATTTTAACTTTTTGCTTTATGTATGCAAATGGGAGACCCCATTGCAGTGCCAAGCTTGTAAAGATAAATCGTTGCAGTATGGGGAAAAATAATCCCAGAGCATGTTTAATCCTGAATTACTGCTGATAGAACAACCTCAAACTTATACGAGGTATAATAACTTTGCAGCGCTCGTACGGAGATCCTTCCATGCATCGGGCAGTAGTGAAGTGTTGGGCCGTGCATCCTAACTACAGGGACTATTTGCAAAGCGCTGGTGGATCTGGCTGCCCTAACATGAGAGCTGGTAGGTCTTCCAGCTACCGCGTCCTGGAGATGCTGGTGGGAATGGCTTCTTCAAATCTTAATAGCTTTAAGATCCTTGGCTTAGGCTTGTCAGGCGCGTTGCAGATTAGGCAGCATCTTTCTCCAGACCTACTGCACAAACCCGTTTTTAATCTGGCGTGGTAATCGGCAGGCTGGAGAACACCTAGTGTTTTTTATTTTCAGGCTTGTCTTTTCAGTTCACTTTAATTTACACCTCTGTGGCCTGGAAAGGACTTGGTATTTGCTCACCGGGACATTCGGTAGTGGGATGTTGTGCCCTCTGACAAGCGTTATCTGCTTTCTGTGCTCCAGACAATGCGAGTTATTTGACGTGAATGTTCGGCGTAATTAAACTATCTTGTTTAGCCCCAGTAGATGAACGCCGTGTTCCTGCTGGGTTTTCACTCACTGCAGACACCAGTGTGTTGAACTAAGCTGCTTACCTGCCAGCTGCCTCACCGCGTTAAAGCTATATAAATCCATTGCAAAGATACAGATTCACTTTCTATAGGAGCAGAGCAGCCAAACTCTTTGGTTCAAGAAATATTTAATTGTATAGGCACAGGCCTCGTTCTTTAAAGAGCCTAAATAAAGAACATCAAAGTGACTGCGAGGACTAAGCGGAGTGTCGCTGTCCCTTGCATCATCCCCTGGTAGCTGAGGGGATTGCTCAAGTGCAGTGAGTAATTGCTTTTGCAGTTTGTGTGGCTAAGCAGAGCTTTGAGTCTTGCTTGCTGGAGTCCGGCATGGTAGACATAGCCAACGTATGTTAGAGGTGGAATAGCCTGGGCGATGGTAACGAGCTGGGTGTAACTTCTTGCTCACTGCGGCACAACCCTGTCTTTCTAAGAAAGAGCTCTTACTGTGCCAGAAACCGTTCTTGAAGATGAAGGGATTTTGCTAAATGTTTTGCACAGAATCCACCCCTCGGCGTTTCGATGGACCAACACCGGCTCAAGTTTCCATCGGTCGGTCTCAGCCTTTCTGAACCGCTGCCCTACTTGGAGAAAATCCATGTAAACCTACTTGCTTCCCTCCATTCCTGAAGGCTCCTGCGTGCAGAAGGTCTATTCATGACCAGTTCGTGCAAGCAAGGGAAGAGCTGATGGTCTTAAGCAAGCGTGGAAACACCAGTACTGCTGAGTTACCCCTTAACTCCTGTGGTTTTTTTTTCATGGATTTGTATCAAATGTGCTGTCTCTACGTTTCTGATGCACATTGCTCTCTGGTTCTGTGCTCTCCGGCCATTTGAAGCGGCCGAGCGGTGCCGCAGATGCCATCGATCGCTGTAAGACTTGCTCTGTCATTCATTCGGCAACACAATGTGAGCTGCCGGGAGCCCGTCGTAACCTGAACTGGCTGAAGCAGTGGATTATAGTAGCGCAGCGTGTCTGTAATTTGCACGAAGACTGTGCTTGACCCCAGCTGGATACCCGGAGCTTTCCCTGCTGCATCTTGGTGCCCTTTCTGCTGTCAGCAGCAGCTCAGTTTTACCTGTTCGTGTGGGGTTGATATTTTATAATACAGTCAGAAAGCCACAGATTTGAACTTCGATGTTCCCCTTTTCTATTTGCAGTCTAAACTGATTTTAGCCCTCCCCTTATCGGTACAGGCTGTTTGTTTTCCTCGCTCCCTGACCCAAATGACATAATGACACACCAAGCGGTTCCTAAATGCAAACTAGTGCACCCGCAGATGGGTATAGCCAGCGGTCAGCCAGCACAGCCGTCGAAAGGAATTGCTGAGCTGGGAAGATAAATCTATTGTGCGTCTCGTGTGTTTTATGACCATGCCGTCGCCTCATCGGCTGTGAAGGGAAGCGATGGTGAAAGGCCCGTGCGGGATTTCAACGCTTTGGGGCTCTGCAGGAGCCTGGGTGGTAGAACAAACCTGTTAAATGAGCCTTGGATAAAATAGTATCGTAATGCCTCCACTTCTGTCCCCATATTGGTGTTTAATGGGTATGAAATCGGATTGAGAAGGTACTTAAGACCTCTTGTATCTTCTGCTGCTACCTAAATTCGCTTTAGGGGGATGCTGGCGATTTGGGCAGGTGACTGTTGAAAGGATATGCACTCACTGGGAAGTGATGTGTGAGCTATTCTGCGAAGATAGAGCAAGAAACACTTTGAAGTTTCCTTAAATGGAGGAAGGAAATCAGCTGACATCTGAACTGAAGAATGTAGCTTCTGCAGCTTTTACTGTAACTTCATCCCTCCAGTTGATACTTATTTTGTTTTGAAATCCCAGCTGGCTTCCTCGTGGCTCAGCTCCAGCGTGGACCTTGGCAGTTCTTGTCCCACCATCTGGCAGAGCTGGTGAGCCAGGGTTTTGGAAGATGAGCCAGGGTTTTGGAAGATGTTCCAGGGGGAATAAAGCCACTGGTTAGAGCAAAGAGTCAAACCAGAACCCTCGCGTAGAGCTCCGTGAAATTCGGTTTAACTGAGGAGATCACGCTGGCTGGTGGTGATGCACTTGGTGTGATATTCCCACGTTGCGTGTGCTTAATCATTAACGTTTGAACTGACACCATAAAAGCCGCCTGTACTTTCACTTGTGCAGTTCCTCAGCCTTGATAGGGCTCATGGCTCTCGAGTAGTGTTTTAACACAGGGATGTCTGCTGTAAGGGTCTCTTCATGCTTCAGCCTGTCTGGAAAAAGTGGAGGGGCCTTGTAGGACACAAGGGATTTGGAGCCCATATGGTGGTGGAAGGAGCAGCTGATGGATCATGGAGAGGTTTTGTGGGAAGTACTGCAGTGAACTCTGTTCAGGATCTGTGTGGTGACCACGAAGCCTTGTGGGCACTGTGTTTGAAATCGCCCACGACTTCAAGGATTGAACTCGGGGCGGCCCATTCTTGCCATGTGCCAGGCAGGCAGCTTGAGCTTTGCTCTTCAGGGCCTTGGCTGAGTGACCGTGGCATCCTGGTGGGTAACGGGCTGGCTAGCAGTGCCTTGCTCTCCCAGCAAAGAAGATTTGCCCATTGCCACCTGGAAGCGCAAGAACAGCAAGTCCTCACGCCACCGATCCCTGCCAGCCATCCACACACCTACAGATGTCAAGACGCTTCAGAACAAAATACCCCCTCCTGCAAGCTGCTTTTGATGTGGGTTGGTCTTTGGCCAGTGAAGTTCAAGATGGTTTTAAAAGCTTCCTTTACACCGAAGATTTACCTGAGTTAGGATTTGCAAGTCACGTAAATCATATATGGTGGGAGACTTTTTGCGTTATAACTGGTTTGCCCGAGTGCGCTGACAGCTACCCGTATTGGCTGGCATTGCCATAACGTAGTTTGAAATAAACCTCCTACACACTGCAGCAGGAGGGAAGTGACATGCCAGGAGAACCCTGAGCATTCTGCAGGGCAAGATGCACGTGGAGGAAACACGGAGGATCTCACAGAGCTGTGGACCTCTGCCAGCAGGGCCAAGTTGCTGGTTTTCTTGAACGAACGGCTCCTCTGCTCCTGGGTGAGCAAATGTGCAGCGGTGGCATCTCTCAACAGCTGGATGCGAGGTTTTACAGGCTGAATGAAAGATAACATGAGATGTGGCCAGGACCTACAAATTAGATAATGTTGATGGTGAACTCAATTGCAGATGTAACTCTGTATTTGGAGAGAGTTGAGGCAGAGCAGGAAAGATCAGTAAAACCTCCACGATAAGCAGTCCTAAGCGTGCAAGTATTCAAGTTTTTGTTAAGCTCTTTGGCTTGTGAATGCCGGAGCTGGTGACCGGGTTAGTTGCAAAGTTGTGTTTTAATGGGGATTTAGCCGTGCAAGCCCTTCGGTTGCTCTGCAAGCTACAACTTGTGTCCCTCTGCGATTAGTCTCAGCCTCTTGGTGTTGCGTTCAGACATAGCAGCTGATCTGCTGCTCAGAGTAATCTCTGTGTTTTTAATCTCAGTGGGTACATAGCACGCATAGCAAAGCGTCTACTCGGATGATAAAGCTTCTGAATGGCTTAATTTATTCTTGATGCTACTTCTCTAAGAGTAGCTGTTGACTCTCTTGTGTGTCCCAGTGTGGCAGATAGCAAAAACTGAGGTTTTAAGGAGACTACCTGCCATCCTTCAAGGCAAGGTTTTATGCTCCTGGTGTTGCCCATAAATGAGGGTGCTGCCTCTCTGTGAACATCCTTAATTTGATAGCTGGTGTTTTAGAAGTATAGATTTTCCTAATCCAGCCCAAATGTATGAACTTCCCAGAAATATCCCCAGGGGGAGACCTGGTAGGTGGCGGTTGTGTAGTTAAAACACCTTGGTTGGCTTGCCCAGAGCAGACAGCAAACCTAGTAAGGGGTTAATCTGTCTGAGATAGAAGTCTTTCAGCAGGCATGTCTTAATTCTGGAGTGAGGCAACTGATGTGTTTGTTTTCAAAGGACTGTGCAGGTCCCTTCAAATCGAGGCACGCAGTAGGCTGTCTGAACTGAGAGAGCCTCGTTAGGAAAAATGGAAGGAGGCTGGAATGCCACTAACTTGTCCCTTGCATCCTTTGTTTCCTCTCTCCATAGGAATGCATCCTCTCCGGGATCATGTCAGTGAATGGAAAGAAAGTCCTTCACATGGATCGTAACTCTTACTATGGAGGGGAAAGCGCATCCATTACGCCCCTGGAGGATGTAAGTACGGAGGCTGACACCCGCCTGTTGTGTCCTCCCCAGGCACATAAAGTGGGCTTTATTTTCAGCTATCCTAGGGGTGGATTCGAAGTAATTACTCTTAAGGGTTTCCTTTGAGTAATGTTTATGGCAGTTCCACACCAGATTAATAGTGGGGAGAAACCAGTGTGTATGTTTAGACTTGGTAGACTTGTTTTCTGTAGTTCCCAGCTGAGATTCAAGCGAGCAGCATTTGAGTGATTGTTTGGAGGTGTAATGCCCGACAGATGTTAAAACTCTTCAGCTCAATCGTTACTGCGGAGCTTGGTGGCAAATGTTGGCCTAACGAATGCTGTGTGCTCTCTGTGCCTTGGCATTACGCTTGGTCCTTGGTCTGCAAGTGCTTCCAGCTAGATAGGTGCCATCTCATTTGGTTAATGCTTGTGCCCTGCGACTGTGTAGCCCCTAAAGCTGTTAGTGTAGCTGACTAATTAGATGTCAGGAAATCACTGCTCTCCTTGCTGCTTAACTGGGTTAAATACTTATATTGGGGAATCTGATTTAAGTATATGGAGGAGCCTGCCCTCTCCAGAAGCAGGCACTTTGATCAGATTACCTTTAGCAATGTTAAACAGTGTTTCGGTTCAGCAGGTCGTAAATTCCCAAGCTTTAAGCCTTGGAGGAAGAAAGACCGGATGAGCAGAATAATGCTGCCTGATTCTTACTGTAAGAATTTACTGGATGTGCATTGTGTATTGCATTAAAAATCAAATTGGAGCTAAAACGCTGGCTGGAATCTTGCTGTGAAGAGCTAATGTTCAGCTGGGGAGATGTGGGGGTGGAAAGTGTGTATATGTGTGGGAGAAATTGTACCCATAGATATTTCCTCTGCTATAATAACTTCTGTATTCTCTCCGAAGCTCTACAAAAGGTTTAATCTACCAGGAACTCCACCAGAATCTATGGGGCGAGGAAGAGACTGGAACGTGGACCTGATTCCAAAATTCCTTATGGCTAACGGTAAGCGACACTGAGCTCCCAAATCTGCCTCGTAAGCTTAGCCTGGGTTAGTTCAGTGTTAGTTCAGCGCTGTCATCAGATAAACAGCCCTTCAGCTAGCTCCTCATTAACTTGTTGCGGCATTAATCAAAGAGCCGCGGAAAGCTCACCCGAGCTGATCTGCATGCGCTTATGCCAGAAGCACCACGGCTTGTGCTCGGTGACTTGTTTTGGCTGTGGACCTCTCAAACTCGGAAGGTGCCTCCAGCTTGGAGTGTGCAGCAGTGGCATGTCTGGAAGGTTTGAACATCCATTTTCCAACACCCTCTCTTAAAGGGGTTGCATTTCTAGCTGGAGTTAATGCCATGAATTTGTGCATTGTTATTCTTCCCTGGATTAGGAAGAAACGGTTGATTCCATGGTGACTGTCAATCCCCTTTGTTCCTGTTTTATGGCTTGCAGACTCTGTCATCCCTTGTTGATGCTACAAATCCTCATTCTTTAATCCATGTGTTCCAGTACTGGGACAGGTCTTCTGGACCAAACCCACTATCGGTCAAGTGGTTATTGATGCAAACAAGTTCAGGGGCAGCTCGTTTTGCCAAATACCACCCCCTTGCTACTGGAATCTGTCCCTGAAGCACGAGGGGATAGATGCATTGTGTAGTGCCAGTCTTGCTCAAGGTTAGCGCAGTGGAAGATGTGCTAGATTCTAGTCGAGGTTTGGTTACTCTGGTCTCAGCTTACTTTGAGGGTGCATTTCTAAGGGACAGCATCCCTCTGGGAATGTGACAGGTAAGGGGGAATCGTGCTGCAGGACGGCCTTTACTCAGAGGACTGATGGAAGCCGCAGGAGCGGCGAGGAAGTTGTTAATTGCCTTAAAACTGCCTAATAATTGCACTAGTGAGTATCTGCCACACCCTGTCTGTTACACAAAGGTTTAAGAGCTGTGTGGGTTGAACGCGGTGCTGCTGTTGGAGGGTTTGCTATGTTGGAAGAGCTGTCTGCCGTGTGAGAAGCAGTGGCCTCCTCCTGGCTTCTGGCTACAGACCAGCCAGTTGACTTGTGCCAAAACCTCCTTTCCAGGTCAGTTGGTAAAGATGCTGCTTTACACAGAAGTCACTCGCTACTTAGACTTCAAGGTGATCGAGGGAAGCTTCGTCTACAAGGGAGGAAAGATCTACAAAGTTCCTTCCACTGAGGCAGAAGCCTTGGCATCCAGTGAGTAGTTGCACCTTGCTTTGTTTCCTCCTGAGGCTACAGTCTCTAAAAAAAGTCATCTCAGGGTATTCTGTGCTTGTGTAGAAAAGAAATCTTAACGCTCCTCACGTGGTGCTGTGTGTAGACTCCAGCCCAGTAACAAGCTGCACTTAGCATAGGATTCTTCTGCATCTCATTTGACATCAAATACCTCAAAAAGTCTTGGGCTTCCTGAGCCTTGAGTTACTGTTTTCTTGGAGATTTCAGGTGGAGCTGGTCAAGCTGCCTGTTCTATGGCTCAGCTGGTGAGAATTTAGCAGTATTTTACCTCCTCAAGAGGTTATATCTGGGGCTTATGTTCCCGGCTCTGCCATAAATATTAAACATTGGGTCCTTGTTGGATGGAGTCGTGCGTGTGAAAAATGTTGTCATACTCATCAGCAGGCAAATTGGAATGACTAATTCTGATATGTGGCACCTAGCTCAAATCTTAAGTGTTGTCTACTTCAAATTTCACACTTCAGATAAAACTACCAATCATTCATAAGAGCGTAGCGACATACATTAGGCGCTGACAGAGGGCAGTCCATTAGCTTCAGATGGGGGATGCATTTGGTAGCATCTCTGGAAAGTCTCGTGATGAAGTGACTCCTGCAGATAAGACTCCCAGTGTCCGGCTTGTCTGTATGTTGGAGCCTTCCTCATGGCAGATATTCCTGTTCGTTGTGAAGTAATCGGTAATTTGACACGTTGCTGTCTCGTAAGCGGTCTGTTAAGAGACTCTTACTGGCAGAAGAAGGAGGTGCCTTTGGTGCCGTCTCTGCCTTCATGTTTCGGCAAGTCTGGCCTTGCTTCTCCAATTCATAGAAAATTAAAACATGTAAACGCTGCCTTGGCCAATCTCGTGTCTGAAGTGTTGACTCTTGCAGCACTTGCTAGTTCCTTGGCGAGGCTGCAGGAGAGCCCAGCACCGCTGGCTTTGATGCTAAGCCTGGTAGATGCCAAACGCAGCTTAGGGAAGCTCAGGTCAGGCTCTATGCCAGGCCAAGTGGCAAGTGCTCTCCAAACTTTGCTGCAGCTGGGAGTCACGTGTAGAAGCTGGGCCTCCAGCCACGCCTTGAAGGAAGTTGGCTGTGCCACCTTTTGAGGTCCAGTACACCGGACCGGCTTGGCAGATGTTTATGTCTCTCCTGCCTGAATGGGAGAGCCTTGGTTACCCCTCCAGGCCAAACTCCACATTATCGAGTGATGTTTGAAACCCTCGGTGGCTCTTACCCACTTCTGATACCCTGTGGCGATGGGAAAAGCCATTTAGTAGCTGTGTTTAAATTCTGACAAAATACCTTGGTTTTAGGCTTAATGGGCTTGTTTGAGAAACGCCGGTTCAGGAAATTCCTAGTGTACGTCGCCAACTTTGATGAGAACGACCCCCGAACTTTCGAAGGCGTTGATCCCAAGAAGACCACCATGCGTGACGTGTATAAGAAGTTTGACCTGGGGCAAGATGTTATAGACTTCACGGGCCATGCCCTTGCGCTCTACAGGACTGACGAGTAAGTGCGGGTTCAGTTGCTCCCCCTAATTGCTGGGGTGCTGGGCGCTAAGTGCTTCTAAAAGGGAGCTTTCAGGGAGACTCTTGCCAGGAGCGGGAGGGGGAGGAGAAACTTCGCGGGAAGTAAATGTTTTGCGCTCTCGGTGTGTTCTGCTATGAGCCTTGGTTTGGAAAACGTTGTGAATCGTGTTAACTGCCCTCTCTAGCTATCTAGATCAACCATGCCAAGAAACAATCAACAGGATTAAGCTCTACAGTGAGTCGCTGGCTAGATATGGTAAAAGCCCGTACCTGTATCCCCTCTATGGCCTTGGAGAGCTGCCCCAGGGATTTGCAAGGTGAGAACTTGGTTTTGGACTCCCAGTGTTTCCTCAGCCCTGCTCTGATACCTGGTGGGGGATCGGATGCGTGGACTCAGCGCTTGGGCTTCCAGAATGTGATGCCGCATAAAAATACTGCGGTCATTAGCGGTTCTCTCGCCGTCTTAATCGAGAAGCCATTCCTTCATGTGAGATTTGTTTCTTTCTGGGTTTGTTTACCACGATTCTTGCCGGGGGTGGTAGTTCTGGATTTGCTCAGAGATACTGTTTGCAGCCGGTAGTCTCTCCAAGAAGTCAGATTTGCCTGCGTGGTGTAGCCTGCAGCTCTTACGCTGTAGGACTGTCTGGGTTGCACCAAGCAGATCCTTTCTGGCCGGATGTAACTGCACCTATTATTTGCTCCAAATACCAGCTGATGCCTTGCAGAAGGAACAGCAGACACCATCTGCTGCCTAGATGTTTTTAAGCAACGTATTTTGAAAGGGGTTTAAGTCTTGATGTGTGGTTTGTCCAAGTGGAACAGAAACAAGGGGCTGGAAGGGCTGTTAAAAACCAAACGTGCACCTGTGGAACGTGCTGAAGTGGCTTTACTCTTGCAGGCTAAGTGCTATATATGGAGGCACCTACATGCTGAACAAGCCCATTGAAGAGATCGTGATAGAAAATGGCAAAGTGGTTGGTGTGAAGTCTGAAGGGGAGGTATGGTACCTTCCAATTCTTTCCTTACTCCCCACCCCACGCCTTGCTGCTCAAAATCGAGGCTGTTGGTCACTGATCTGAACAATTGCAGTAGGAAAACGCTCATCAGAGCCCTAGGACCAAAACTTCTTTGCCACTGCTGTTTTGCCCCGTGCCAGCTCACTTAAGACGTGTTTATGTTTTCATGGTGAGGAGTACAGGACAGTAGTCCTACTTCAGAAGTAGGAATGAAGTCATCATGGGGTAGCAAGGTTGTCTTCTGAACAAATCGGGCTGGCTAAACTGGAAAGGAGCTGCTTGCTTGTGTCTAACCTGGGTATGGAACCAGCTCTGCCCTTGACTTAAAGCATGAGCTGCTCAGACAGCTGGCACGCGGTCGTTCTGCAGCTTCTTCTCAACCTGGCAATATAAAACTAGCAAGAGTCCTGCGAGCTGCTTGGAAGCTATAAATGTGCTCCCAACTGGAGGGGGAGCTTTGCAGGACAGTTTAGCGCTCACTGGTAGGGTAATGTGTCCCTTCTGGGCCGGGGATGATGTGTCCTGGCTAGCACTGAGGTGCTAATCCGTGCTATAGACTGATGTCCCCAAGTGTGGGCTGCCTGGAGGCTTCAAATAGGTCAAATATTAAACTTACTGTAAAAATTAGTTCTAATGCAAAATTATAGAATCATTTAGGTTGGAAAAGCCCTTTAAGATCACCAAGCCCAACCGTTCCCCTAACCCTGCCATCCCACCGCTAAACCCTGTCCCTAAGCACCACGTCTGCCCGGCTTTTAAATCCCCCCAGGGGTGGGGACTCGACCCCTTCCCTGGGCAGCCCCTTCCAGTGCCTGACAGCCCTTTCCATGAAGGAATTGTTCCCAATGTCCAACCTAACCCTGCCCTGGCACAACTTGAGGCTGTTTCCCCTCGTCCCATCGCGTGTTCTCTGGGAGCAGAGCCTGACCCCCCGCCCCCGGCTCCCCCCTCCTCTCAGGCAGTTGTAGGG
>BOSO01000256.1:28716-61670 GCA_018403395.1 Gorsachius goisagi | reverse complement strand
ACAAGCCAGGATGCCGCTGGCCCTCTTGGCCACCTGGGTGCAGAATGGTCAATTCTTATCTGTTTGGTTCAGCCTTGACCGTTATGGTCCTAGACGGGAAGGACTGGACTCTGTAGTGGTTAGAGCTTAACTGCGTACTTGAATGAAGGGGAAGATGTGATTGCTTGTGCAGCTCTGTGTAGTCTTTTAAGAGCAATACACTGAGATTTGGATTGTCCAAGCTGAAGCATGCTGCTGGCAGCGAAATAAGAACCTGATGCAGGAAGGGCTGCCTCAAAACGCTCTTGGTTTTCCTCAAAATCGGACAGTTCCTCACCTCTGGCTGTCTGTGTGCACACCTCCGCGTGGTGGTCACCCAAGGTCCGTCTGTCTCTGCAGGTCGCTCGCTGCAAACAGCTCATCTGCGACCCCAGCTACGTTTCGGACCGCGTAACAAAGGTCGGCCAAGTGATTCGGGTAATCTGCATCCTGAGCCACCCGATCAAGAATACAAATGATGCCAACTCATGCCAGATCATCATTCCACAGAATCAGGTCAACCGAAAATCAGGTGCGTGGAGGGTTGGGGACTTGCGGCGGCGTGCGCAGGTCTCGTTGCGCTTGAGGCAGCGTGGTCGTTAAACACGTGCTCCGATGGTCCGGCGAGATGTGAATTGAATGGGAAAATGCCCTTACTGCTGCTCCTGCGGCAGACTGTGTGTCCTTGTCTGGAAATCCTTGAGGCCCCAACGAGGTCGTGCTCGAGTTTACAGCAGTGGTGAGAGAAGCTGGGGTGCCTGCGGTGAGAAAGGTGTGTGAGGAACCCACTGAAGGAAGTGCCCCGGCCTGGGAGAAGTGGGCGAGGAGCGCGGGCTTGCTCTGGGAGGGGGAGGGCTGAGCGCAGGCTGATGCTTCCTCACCCTTGGATGGAGGGGTGGGCTGGCTGCTGGGGACCCTGCTGGCTTTTAGGAGCCGTCGTAGCCACAGGACACTGAATTTTGGAGATCTCGCAGGACTGTTTGTGTTCAGGCCCCTCGGCTGAGAGCAGACAGGACTTGAGGGGCGAGGACAGAACTCATTCAAGTGCAGTCTTAGACGAGATGAGGAGGGATGAAGTATTGGTGGGGGGGCAGAAAGATGCACGTGAGCCTTGAGGAGGCTTTTGGGATGAGGCAGGCCTGTCCTGGGCCCTTGGCTTCTCTGGCGCGTCCTGACCTGCCGCTGTGATGCGCTCCCCCAGATATCTACGTCTGCATGATCTCCTCCGCGCACAACGTGGCGGCGCAGGGGAAGTACATCGCCATTGCCAGCACTACCGTGGAAACTGCGGACCCAGAGAAGGAAATCAAGCCGGCCTTGGACCTCTTGGAGCCCATTGAGCAGAAGTAAGCCCTCGACGAGTCCCCTCTCCCGCTTCTTGCCTCGCTGCTCTCCACTGCGAGCACTCAGGCCTGCAGCGTGAAGGCAGAGGGGACCCGAAGGCCACTGGGCTGCGAGGAGGTGTCAAAACGCTGAATTCCCTCTGCGCTTTGACTGCTGACGCGCTGGGCAGAGCAATGCCCTTTAGTCTGGCCATTCTTGTGCCCAAAGTGATGCTCAGCAATGTGTTAAAATCATTCTGAAGCTTTTTTTTTTTTTTCCTTCTTTTTCTTCCCCGCCCCCCCACCCTTCCTTCCAGGTTCGTTAGCATCAGTGACCTGTTTGCACCGACCGACTTGGGAACCGAAAGCCAGGTGAGTAAGCGGCGAGCTGGTGTTGGAGGCGGGTGAGGAGAGCGGCTCGATGCTAAACCGCTGCTTCCCTTTCCCAGATCTTCATTTCTCGCACCTATGATGCCACCACTCACTTTGAGACGACGTGCGATGACATCAAAGATATTTATAAGAGGATGATGGGATCAGAGTTTGACTTCGAAGAGATGAAACGCAAGAAAAATGATATCTATGGGGAGGAGGAGCAGCAGTAATGAGAATCCCTAATTAGGAGAAATTTAAATCGGCTAATATGAATATATAAGGAACTTAATGAACACTGTATGAAATTCAATATTGTAAGGCCTGCTTTTGTAATCCCATCTCTGAGAGACTGAAGAGTACTGCACTGGTAATGTTCCCCTTTTGGATATCATGTGTTAATTATTTCATTCTAGTAGGGCTGCTGTCCAGAATCTGGCAAATTACTGACTGATTTAATGACTAACCTCGTAAGCGAGAGACAGACTGGAAAAAACAAACAAACAAAAATACTATTTTCTTTTTTTTTTATTATTATTATTTTTTTTTTGCAGACGTAGACGGTGCCGATTTGAAATAACTCATTGACAGCTGTGTCTTCCCTTGTATTTTAAATCATTTGTAAACCATCCTTCACAATTATGTGCTTCTGGTGAGCTTAAGTAGATGTGACCGGTTGTCACTCAAACCTGCTATCAAGGAGAATAGAAAGCGAGCACTCCATTATTGTGGACAGCACCCCTCAAGTCTCCTCCCATCAATCTAACGCTGTGGCAAGTTGTATCATGGACAAAAGCCCACATCTATTGTAGCAGCGAATGTTGGCTTAGTTCTGGGCACGGAACTTAACCTCCACTTAAGCTTCTAAAACGGTTTACAGGGGTTGGGACACAGCTGTGCCTAAGGCTCCTTTGTGTTTTAATCTTAATAAAATTGAGAGAACAAATTACAGAGCAGGCAAGATGTGGAAGTATTTTTCTGTACCCTGGTGGCTTCTCGGATGGACCAAACGGCACTGCGGTATCGGTATGACAGAGCCTGTGCTTCTCCTCTCTCCTGAAGGCTCCAAATGATTTCTGTACTGCGAAGTAAAGCCAAATTCTGGAAACCAGTCCTGGGCTCTGGTCTGATTCACTTCAGTTGTAGGAGCAGCATCTCCTTTCTGAGATCCCCTTGATCTTGGGTGGGGGGAGAGGGGAAGAGTGGCACAGAGCATTTCCTACTAGAAATCAGGCTCCCCCTCCCTTGGTTGGGCTTCCCTGCTCCAGCTGCTCTTGGCAGGGGAGAAGATGCTGCAGCACAAGGCTGTGCCTAAAGCTAGGGGGTAGGCGCAAGCCTGCACCCTCCCTGCAGCCACCCCCTAGTGCCTACATCCAGAAATAGCACGTGCTTGGTACGGTAGGAAATAATTTTTGCTCTTACAGCTGCTTGGCAGTGAGTAAGAGACGCTCCTCATGGGAGGGAGCCTTACCCTTCTCCTTGCTCCCATCTTGCAGCCTGGAGCAACCCTGCTGCTGGGCACTAATCAGCAGCAGGGGGGGAAAAAAAAAAAAAAATTAAAAAAAAAAAATGAGGAAAATGCCTTGGAATGGGTCTTGTCCTGCTCTCAGCTGCTGTGTGGGGTTGCAGGGTAAGGGCTTGTCTTTCCCTTCAGCTCTGCTGCTCTCCTGCTGCTGAAGAGGAACTGTCGTGTCTTTGACCGCATCGTCTTCACCAAGCTGCTGCGCTAAACCTGGCTGTGGCTGCCCCGGGCTCGGGGGATTTTGGCACTTCCTCTCCCCGAGCGTCCATTCCAGGAACCGCCTCGTCTGTTTAAGCTGCCTGGTGCCCCTTTTGCCAGAGCGGGGGGTGTAGCGGTGGCGGGGAAAGTTCTCCCTCGCCTTGCGCTTCCTCTTTGGCTGCTTCAGGGCTGTGTTGCCCAGCTGAGCCTTTTCTAAAGCCAGACCTAGCACATGAGGACAACGAGCTCCTGCCCCTAAATGCGTCCGTTCCCCCTCGCTGCTGGAACCTGGCTGCCCCCCCCCCCCGGTGCTCAGCTCACCCCTCCTGCTGGGAAGGTGCTGATCCCGCAGCCCTGAGGCTCTCGCAACCGAGCGCTCTCGCTTGCGCTTTCCTTCCTCCGTGGGCTTCGAAGCTTTGGGGGGGGACACAGAACAAAGCCAATTTCTGCTCCACCTTCAGCTGGAAAAGCTGCTGAGGGGAGCAGCTGAGTGGGAAACCCCCTCTGCCGAGCACAGTGGTGCGTGAAACTTAAGTTTTTAACTTTTTTTTTTAATTAATCAAACGCTACACAAAGTCACCCTGTGCATAACAACTTGCATCCTTTTATTAATAAAAAAAAAAAAAAAAAAAAAAAGAGGACAACCCTGTCCTCCACAGCCATAAGAGAGTATCTGACAGAGGTCATTCATGCGGCATTTTCTTCCCAGCGTGCATTTCTCTGCGCTACCACAAAAAAAAAAAAAAACAACCAAAAACAACAAACCGCGCTTTTTTGTTTGTTTGTTTGTTGTTCCCGCCTCCTGTTGTCTGGCTGGTTACAAGCCTTCCACGTGCTGGAACGCGCACGTGAAATGGTACCAGGAGGCGACTCGAAATGTAGTGTAGAGCGGGCTGCCACCAGCCTGACGGACCCTCGGGTGCGGGTCACCAACACCCACTGGAAATGGACACCCCCCCCCCGCCGCGGCTAATGCAGGCCTCGTGTACAGTATCTACGCCTGTATTCTTGTAAACTCATATTGCTTCTGACCTTCAAGTAAAAGGCGCTTTTTTTTTGTTATTATTATTATTATTATTTTTATTTTCCTATTTCTTCCAATGTCAGCTGCACTAATCACTTGAAAACACTCCAATAATTTAAAACCGTGTAATGGTAAAATAGCCTCCGTCCTATATGCAACTTGATGGCAGGGAGTAAATCCCCGGCGGGGTTTGCGTTTGCCATCTTTAAATAATTTCTATGTACAGAACTGGAGCCAACCTTCCCCCGCCATGGCTCCGGTGGGCAGCACCCAAACCCCACCGGGATCTCGGGGCCACCCCGCAGAGGCTCAGGATGCCCCAACCGGCACCGCAGGGCCCGGGGAGGAGCTGTGCCGCGGTTTCGCTTCGTCACCTGCAACACAGAGACGTGGCACGGGTTATTGCTCTGCTCCCCTCCTTGCGCTGGCCTCTCGCAGAGCTTCTCCGAGGGAAGTGGCGGCGTTTCCCATGCTCGGCACCGCCAGGAACGAGCTTCAGGAGTCAGCCCTAAACGTTGGCAACGCTGGAGCAAATCCTGCAGCCATGCCTGGCTCTGCTGCGGGATCCCAGCTCCCTGCCTGCCACCCCAGGAGCTGCTCCTAGGCTTTTTGGGGGAGAAGGGGACAATCCTGATCGCCTCCCCATCCCACCCCTTACCAGTAGCTGCTTCTAAACGGGGCAGCCGCTTTCTGCACCATCCCAAGAAAGGTGTTGATGTCGGCCACCAGGATTCCTTTGCTTTCAAGGACCTCCCTGCTGACGCTGGGATTTTCTGCAAAGGGAAGAGCAGCACCGTAATTCAAACAAGTGAACGAGGTTGTTCTGAAACCTACAGAAAATATCCCCAAATCCCACCCCGGTTATTCTGTTTTGCAAATGAGAGCTGATTAACAGCACTGCTTTGCCAACAAATCTGTTAATTTTGCCTTTTGCTGCACCGACTTGCCATGAATCAACTCTCACACCTTACCCATGATTTTGGCAGAAATGGGAGCAAACGGGGTGTTTTCCTCCCCCGCCTGCCATGCCAACTCAAGATGGTCCTTACCTGTGAGATAGACAGCGAACCTGGTACCCACGCGCTGAACCTGCAGGTTCAACAAGCACTTGACGTATTCAGATTTAGGGGATGACCCGGAGTCACAGGCGTGGTAGTGCAGCACCTCGATGAGATCAGCTCCTTGACACGATTTGAGGATCAGGTGCTTCTTGTGAGCGTTGGTGTCCACCCTGCTGGGAGAGGGGGAACATGAAGTGGTGAGGGGCTTCATCCCCCTTCTCCCCCCTCTCAGCAAATCATAGAATCATAGGTTTCGGGTTGGAAGGGACCCCTAGAGGTCATCTAGTCCAACCCCCATGAGCAGGGTAAGGTGGGACCTGCCTTTCCCCCCGTGTGTTTCTCCCAGCCTCATGGGTGCTTCTACACTTGCTACCCCACGCTAAATGGAGATGGCAGGAGCAAGCGTCACCGTATGGATCACAGACGCAGCAGGAAAACAAAATGGACCCCTTGCTTGAGGCAGCTCCAAACAGAGCACGGCTCCTTATCCCACCACAACGGAGTCGAGAGATGCTACGTGAGTGCATTGATGGAGCACAAAGAAAACGCTCGCTCCACAGCAGCATCTGCTCTGCACAGGTCGAGTCCTCATCTCACAGACTGCGATGAAACACCCAACCCTGACCTTCTGCAACCTCTCACCCCTCAAGGACTGAAAACCAGGTCTTCAGAATGGTTACATTGTGCTGTCGTCGTAAAGGCTGAGGGTGGAGAGGATCTGAGGTTTCCCCCCGTTTGCTGGAGCATTCTCTGCTCACAGAACAGAGCAGTTCCCTCTGTTCGCAGGCCATTACTAGAAAGCCTCCTGTCTGGCCCGTGGTCTGGCACTAACAAAGGCAGCCTGCCCGATAAAAATTGTGCTGGTTTGGGCTGGGATAGAGTTAATTTTCTTCAGAGAAACTGCTATGGGGCTGTGCTTTGGATTTGTGCTGGGAACAGTGCGGAAAACCCAGCGATGGTTTCGTTCCTGCTGAGCAGGGCTTGCACAGAGCCAAGGCCTTTGCTGCTCCTCACCCCACCCCAACAGCGAGAGGCTGGGGGGGCACAAGGAGCTGGGAGGGGACATGGCCGGGACAGCTGACCCCAACTGACCCCAGGGGTATCCCACACCATAGGACGTCCTGCTCAGCGTATACAGCTGGGGGGAGAAGAAAGAAGGAGGGGACATCGGGAGCGATGGCGTTTGTCTTCCCAAGTCACCGTTACGTATGATGGAGCCCTGCTGTCCTGGGGATGGCTGAGCACCCGCCTGCCCATGGGAAGCAGGGAATGAATTCCTTCTTTCGCTTTCCCTGCATGTGTGGCTTTTGCTTTCCCTATTGAACTGTCTTTATCTCAGCCCGTGAGTTTTTTCACTTTTACCCTTCCGATTCTCTCCTCCATCCCACTGGGGGAGAGTGAGCGAGCGGCTGCGTGGGGCTTAGTTGCCAGCTGGGGTTAAACCACAACAAAAATATTCACCATCTTATTTCTCTTTTTCAAATTGCATCATTTAAAAACACATTGTTGAAAATCACCTAAAATAAGCAGGAAACATGAACGGGAGAAGTTCTGCTTTTCCCAGCAGTGTTTGATTTTACGCACTCCCCAAGACACCCGTTCGTCAGAGCTCCTCATCGCGCACCCAAATCACACAAGGGGTGGGACAGAAAAAGAAACAGCAAAGAGATGGTGGGGCAGAGGAAGGCCCAGGAAGTCACTCTGAGCTCCTGGGGCGTGTGTGTGCAGAAGCTGGGGGGAGCTGGTGAGAAGGGAGCTCAGTTTGCAGAGGCACCTTTCAGATCATGCGGCTCCTCAAACGAAATTTGTGCTTTTCCTCGAGCCCCTTGCAGGCTTTAACGCTCACAGAGGGCGTCTCTGCCAAAGAGCAGGGGGAATTGCCTTATGGAGATACAGCGGGGTGCAAGAAGCAGCTGCCAGAGCTCTGCCTCATCCGGGATCACGTGCAAGACACAACGTTTCAGGCCATCTGATCCTCTCCAGGTCCCATGTCCTGCTGCTCCATCTCATACGGGTATAAAAAAAAATGAAATTTCTATTGCTAGTGCGCAAATGCTGAACTTTGGCAATTCCAGACTGGAGGTGCGCGGTCTCCCACTGATAAGAAAAGTTCTTATTTAAACAAAAATCTTTAAATTTATCTTACGAGAGGCCAAAACCCAAGCAGAGGCACCTAACTCGCCCTGTGTCCTTGCATGGAGCGCCCTGAATGGGACACCGCCTTCCACCGCGGTGGCTACGTCCTTGCTGCAGTGAGGACAGCAGGGGTGAGGGAGCTGCCACTGCAGAGCCATTACCTGACATCTTCTCTGAGCTTCTTGCTCTCCTTGTAGTGAAGGAGCCACTTCCACCTCCCACTTCTGTTCAGCTTCTCCAGCACCTTCACCACCTCTTTCAGTTGGCCTGGGGAAGACAGCAAGAGCCAGCGGGTAACCGAGGGTGGAAAGGGTGACTGGGGGGGGTCTCCAGCCCAACCCCTGCTTAAAGTTGGGCCACCTGAGGTCACTCGGGGCTTTAGGTGAGGTTTGAATATCTCCAAGGATATTTCACAGGTCGTGAAACTGGGATCCTGTCCTGGTGTTTGAACACACTTGCTGTGGATTTTTTCCCCTTGACATCTAAAAGGGTAAGAGCAACCCTGTCACCTCCTGTCCCATCACTGTGTGTCTCCAGGAGGAGTGTGGCTCCCTTTTCTCTGCCCCTTCCTGTGAGGGAGCTGAAGACAGCAACAAGGGCTCCCCTTTGCCCCCCCTTCTCCAGGCTGACCGTCCTTGTACGACCCCTGCTCCAGCCCCTGACCATCTCAGCAGTCCTTGCTGTACTTAGATGTTTTGGAAGCCCTGACCCAGACCCACTATCCAGATGGGGTCTACAAATGTCAGACAGAGGGAAAGAATTTCCCCCACTAAAGCAGGAACAGAGGACACCCATGGCAAGTTTTCGGAAGGCATCAGCAAACCAACGGAGAAGCCCGGGAGCCAACACTGTGTGTTTGCGCATCCAAGCGAGAGGCCGCAGCGAGACTCACCCAGTGTCACAGTTTCCAACACCTCGTTGTCTGACACCACGAAGCCACCGGTATGAAACAGCTCCTGGTACGTGTGACCTGTTATATCTTCGGGGCTGTCCACTCCAGCAAACAGCACGTTGGGACAGTGCTTTAGCTCCAGCAAGCACGGGACCTGCTCAAGGCAGACATGCTTTTGCGCACACGGCTGTGTTTCAACAGCATTTGCACCTCTCTGCAGCTCACACCCGCTCCTGGGAGACCCGGGGAGCCCACCCCGTCCTCTGTCTGCATCACCCCGACGCTCCTGTCTCCATAGCCTGACCCCAAAGCTGTGGATGGCGATACTGGGAGCTACCAGTGGCTCAGTTTGCTGCGATACTCGCTGGAGCCCATGAGCCAAAGCCCGGTTGAACTCCTCCGTTACACAAGATAAGCCCAGCCTTTGAGCTGGGCTACATCAAGTGATGCTTTCCAGCGATCAAAAACGGAGACAGAAGAAAAGCAGAACTGACAGACTTCATGTTTTTGAGACACTTCTTTTTAACAGCTCTTCATGAAGCACTGTTCTTTCAGTGGAGAGAACAGTGTATCAGCAGAGATTGACAATTAAACCTAAAGCTATATATAGTAAAAATTTAAAAAATAGTGTAAAATGCATCCTGATATTCAAAAATTGGTGCTGGTAAAAAGAAAAAAAGAAGACAGACTCAGGCCTTACATTGTGGATGTGCAAGGAAATGTCCTCATTCCTGATGACGACGAGCAGCCTGTCCGTGTCCAGGTGTTTGGCTTCGCAGAAGCTCAGAGGCTCCATCTCCACGTGGCCGTCTTTCTTCAGCAAGGTCTGAAACAGAAATCATTGCAGCAGGTGAGAAGGTTTGTACGGAGAATATCTTCACAACAGGGGTGCCACGCGCCTTGGCACGCATGTGCCTGGGGAGAGGAGGGAGGAGCATGACAGCAACCCTGACCAGGCAACCCAAGGTGTCTGTCTGTCAAAAGCACGGCCTGCTCCAGGCCGGGGCTCCAGCCAGAGGTGGAGGAAGCAGCTCTTCACCTCCCTTGGCAAAAACATTTAGAAAACCACCTCGAGCATCTCACCGTACTATGCATCGGGCCTCCTTGCTATTTTGGAGCAGCAAATCTTCCCATGCAATCACCCTCCTTCAGCTTCCAACCCTTTAATGAGAGCTCAAGCAACCTTGGGGGCGGGTTGAGTTTGGGCTGCTCCTGAACTTCTGATCTGTTTTGGCCCGATGGATGTTCAAATGATAGGACAAGAGGAAACAGCCTCAAGTTGCACCAGGGGAGGTTTAGGTTGGACATCAGGGAAAATTTCTTCCCTGAAAGGGTTGTGAAGCACTGGAGGGGGCTACCCAGGGAAGGGGTCGAGTCCCCATCCCTGGGGGTATTTAAAAGCTGGGCAGACGAGGTGCTTAGGGACAGGGTTTAGTGGTGGGATGGCAGGGTTAGGGGAACAGTTGGACTCAATGATCTTAAGGGTCTTTTCCAACCCAAATGATTCTGTGATTCTAATTTCTGGCAGCAGGACTTGAGACGAAATGGCAGGGGCAGGCTCCTGGCTTAAGGCAACCAAATACCATCCATGTTGGGTTGAGCAAGCTTGCCCTGTGCCTGCTCTTGCCGCCCTCAGCTCTCACCCCAGGGCCACCCATCCCCATCCCAGCCAGTGGGACCGGCTGTTACCTTCACTCTTGCAAAGAAAGGGTCCTTGCCCGTTTCCACCAGGTAGAACATGCCAGCGCGGCCGCAGGCCTCCTTGGCCACGCTGCGCAGGCGGAAACGCAGCGTGCTGCAGAGGTCCGTGATCATGTCCTCGAAGGCAGCCATCCTCCCGGGGAGGGACGTGCACGTCCACTCACTCGCAGCCTCCCCCTGCGCCGGGACCGGCCCTCCGCCCTTGCTCCCCGTGTCAGCTCTGCTCAGCATCACCCTGTTGAACTCTGCGTACTCGTCAAGGATGACAGCAATGTCCCCCCGTGAGTCCTTTAGCTTATTATCGTATTTGAGCTTGCTGAGGTGGAAGGGAGCCATGCGGCCCTGGCTCTGGGTTCGGGATGTGGCCCTGTCCCTCTCATTGCAGAGGGTGTCCTGCCATGGGGTACATGGGTCCCCATGCCAGCTGCTTTGTCGGTGCCAGCCGAGCCCGCTCGGCCACGTGTCAGAGGGCAGGATCGTCACCTGCAAAGGGCTCCTGCTCCGCGGGGAGAGCGGGATGGGAGCTTCTTGCACAGGCAATGTCTCAGACATCACCTGGGGAGGAAAGTCTTTTGAAAAGATGCTTTTGGAGGTAGAAAAGGGTGGTTTCCCACTCCTTAGGATTTGTTTTAGCTTATAATGGAAACGGAGACGCTCCATGTCCAAAGTGTGCTGGGTGATTTCCTCAAAACCCCTCCAAGTCCCCATCACTGACCTTAACAAATGAGACTGCCCCGCACAGTGCCTACGCCTCTTTGAAGGCTGCGAATTTCCCACCCTCTCCTGATACTTTTTGGTGACCACAAAATTCCGGTAGTCCTTGGTGATCCCCTGGCTGTCCCTAATATTGACATACGGTGGAACGTGCCCGCTGCTGGTTTCCCCCAGGCCAATGGACCAGCCACGCTCAGCCCACGAGCAGCCCCACTCCGTGCCCAGCGAGCCCCAGTCCTTGCTGCACCCCTCCATGTGCACCGAGCTCATGGAGGAGGAGTCACAGTTAGTCCTTGCGCCTATAGCATCCATGGGTCTTGTAAGCAGGGACTGTGAAGTCCCCCCAAAACAATCCTGGTCCGAGTCACTGGAGGAAGTCTCAAACAGATCTTCAAAGACAGAGCCAAAGACAGAGCCCATGCATCTGTCTTTGTTGGGGAGCTGCTTTGCCCTCGGGAGCATGTCTGAAGTATCCTCAGTGTCACTAAGCTCCAGGCTTTCTCCAGGGACCCCACTGTGCACACGTAATTGCAACACTGGGAAGGGGAGAGTGGGCATTTCTCCCTCTCCCACCTCCACGCTGGTACGGTGCAGATCAGCAAACGTGTCGGATCCCTCGGCCTCGTGCTCGCCCTGGTTGCACGCAGACTGGGGCTTGCACAGTGGCATGACCAACTCCCCTGCCGAAAAAGATGCAGGACTAGCAAGAGGGTCGCTGCTTCCTCCTTTTGAATCCTCAGGCAGGATGTGTTCCTCCTCGTGGCTCCCTACCGCATCCAGCACTCGGCCCCCAGGGCTGGCACACTTGGGGCAGGCACCCGTGCAGCAGGACCTTGGGGCACTGTCTGGAGCCAGACTCGTGCCAGGAGAGAGCGTCTTGGGGTGCATGCCAAGGGCTGAGTACTGCTCAGGGCTGTGCAGACCTGCCTTGTGACCACGCAAAGGAGAAGGAGGCATTGATTTCGGGTCACCTGGCACAAGCTCATCTGCGGGGGAACTCTCCGCTGGCTTTGCATAGCACGGACCCATGTCTTTTTTCACCTCCTCTGCACATCTGGGCTTTGAGGAGCCATCCAGGCAGTCGGCAGCCACGCTCACCTCTGCAGCACCTACTTGCTCGCAGGACTTCCCGTGTTGGCACAGGACTGGCCCCTGCTCTCTTTGCTCTAACAAATGGTGGAGGGGGTCTGTGTCTCCGCCACAGAGGAGAGGGTTCTGCTGGGGGGGAGAAGCAGGAGCCGAGCCTGCGCAGGCAGGTGGGGACAGGCTGTCTGGGGAGCTTTGCTGCTGCCCGGGGTGCTCCTTCACGGCAGACATCCCCTCTCTCACTGAGGATGAGGGCTCTGATTCCAGCAGGTCATGAAGCGAGCTCTCTGGCTCCTGCGGTGGGTTACTGACCATCCCTGTGGTTTTTTCGTCGCTCCCGGAGGAATTCTCTGCACCGAGGCACACATCACTCTCCCCAGCTTCAGAGTCACTTGCTAAGGCTGTATAGTCAAAGGCAAAGCCCTGCCCGTCACCTTCTCCCAAGGACTCATCCAGCACATCTGCCTGGTTAGCAGAAGGGCTGCTCTGCTCTTCTTCCACCAAAAATTTGTTCCTGTCTTGGTTTGATTCACCGGTGCTCAGCAAAGTAAGGTCAGCATAAACATCAGCTCCACACCTTCGGGAAAGGCAGCTGCTCCCTCCCAGAGCACTCTGCAATGAAGACTGGATGCTTGCCATGACCTCCTGGTCCTCTTGAGCAGCCCCTGGATCTGTTGCTCCATCAAGAGACATGAGGCAGACAGAGCTGGAGTCAGGGGACAAGGTCAGTGACAGTCCCTGGCTGCATGCTGACTTGAGGCCAGCTGTGCTGGCAGCTTTGCTCCCAGCAGGCACCCACGTTTCTGCAGAGGGCGCACGATCCTTGTCTTTCTGCTCCAAGCTGTCCCTGAGCATCTCTCCAGCAGGTCCCACATTGCCTGTAACACTGTCTGGCTGTGTCCCACAGGCAAGGCTCGGATCAGACGGTAACGGCAGCATCAACCCACTGTCACAGGGTGACCCCGCATCGGCTGGACTGGCTGCGTGTGCCAAACCAACACCATTTGCCTCCGTACCCAAGGCGGCTGGAGCCTCCCAAGGCTCTTGCAGTATGTCCAGACTTGGTGCCATCTCACCAGGAAGCCCTTGAGGGCCAGTCCCAGTCCCATCTGACAGCACTGGTGTCGATCTGCCTGGGCAGGAGGATGCTAAGGCAGTGGGGCTGGGCACAGGGCCCTCTTCAGGAAGGCCAAAGTCCCTCACACATGCTGAATTCACCGACTTCTGCTCACCGTGTTCGTGCTCCATGTCGGCATCACCGCTTTCAGAAAATGCGACATCAACAGGCCCCAGGACTGTGCTTTCATATTCGGAGTGCTCTTTTTCTTTTTTCCCCTCCTCCACCTCTTCCTCCTCTTTTTCTGGATGTCCAAAGGGGTCTTGTGATTCCCTCCCTTCCCCACTGGCTCCATCAGGCTCTGCACTTCTGGGATGCACTTCTAAGGGCATTGAATCACAGGCACATTGCAGTCCGTTGCTGGTGGCCCAGCTGCTGTCCTCAACCTCCATACAGTGCCCAGCATCCCCCGTGCTCTCCCTGTCCTCGGGAGGGCCGGGGCCACCCCCTGACCCTGCTGTCCACCCACTCTCTTGCTCACACAGCACACTCGGTGCATCACTCCAGGGTGCTGTACTGGGATTTGGGGCTTGGCTGCATGGGATTTCCCTGTCCAGTGCAGCTGGGGGCTTGCCATCATTGCTGAGCTCATCGGAAGGGCTGGGGGCAATCGTAGTGTCCAGCAGTCCCTCCTTAGGTGGCTCCTCCTGAAACAACACAATTCAGAAGTTAATCTTCAAGGAGGCAAATGCAGGAGCTGAGACACCCATGCAGGAGGACATGGATTATTTAAATGCTCAAACTTTGTGAGTACAACCATTCCAACAGCATCTGAGGACGTTAGTTTGAGTTTGTCTCTAAAATAAGTCCAGGCTGAATCCCTACCCCAAGTGAGCCACTACCATCCCCACTGCAGCCTGCAAGCAGAGTCCCACAGACAGCCAGGGAAAGATTTTCAAACTTTCTACCTTCTTTACACCACAAAATGGCTTAAAACCAGGCCAAACGGTGCAGGGGCCATCAGCCCAGAGGTAACTCTCTACTGAGTTTATCTGTCCAAGCAAGTTATATGGACACTATGGACAGCGACTCCACATCTCCTCCCAAAACACTTCTGCCTGCTCCACAGCACTAAACCCAGGTGGTAAAAACCACTGGGATATTTTTTCCTTCATGCAAAACAGTTGCAGCCCTATGGCAGCTGCCTGTGTGTTCAGAGTGGAAGCTTTAAAGGAATTATTTTAAGTCAGGCTTGAAAAATGTCATCAGACACCCATGTTTTAATTTTACCCAAGTACCTCTGCTTCTGACCATCTGTAAACTGTAGAAACTATAAAAAATAATTAGAAACCTCCCCACCCAGAACAGAATATTAACTAACTTTGCAGAGGGGTGAGGGAAATGTTGCAAAGCACTGCACTGCTACCTGTGTGAGAGAAATCTCTCCACGCCAGCAAACCTCATCTCTCCCAAACCAGCGGAGGAAAGACTGTGCCATGTCCTGTGACACGTCTGGGTTGCTGCAACCATGGGCAGACAAATGCAGTTGCCCAAAGGAGACCGGCAGGCTTTCCAGTGTCAGTCTGGTGTGTTTGTGGTTCCTCTCCTCCCTCTGTAAAGTGCAGGTCTGAGACCTCAGCCAGGCTTGCACAGCTCGCAGCCGAAACCTGGGACAGATGCCAAGCTTGACACTTTCATTGCTCTAATTCTTTGGGATTCCTCCCCTTGGAAAGCATCCACGTCAAGGCCCTGGTCCCTTGGATGGGGATAGATACAGTTTGTGCCAGAGCCTGGGGATGCCAGCTCGGTCCAAGAAGACATCCAAACCTGGATTGAGGCCTGAAGGCTTTTTTTATGGTGACTCCGAGCATGTCTGTGTGGCAATCTCTTGGGGCAGCTAAATGCTGAGGGGACATTTCTCTGTCCTGTTTTGGGGACCCCCACTTAGCTGTCTCTAAGAGGGCCCACAAGGATGTCTGCTCCACTCCTCTCAGAAGATCCTACTTCCATAAGCATGAAATGCATTGTGCGCCCTGTAGACTCATCTCCCCCAAACCCCAAGCTCTTACCGCAGTGATGGTTGAGATGTCATGCACACACTCCTCAGGAATGACCGCCGGCTGCCTGTCTTTCACAGCCAGGCTCTCAGCAGCCTGTTCAGTGAGGGAAAGGCTCTCAGGACAGCTTGTGGAGGAAGGCTCCTCCTCCCCACAGGGCAGCTCCTCAGAAGATGATACCGTGCTATCGACAACACCAGGAGTCCCATCAGCACCAGTCTGAGAGTCTGCAGGGCTCTCCTCTGGGCAGAAAGGTTCCTGGCAATGTCTGCTGTGATCCAGAGAGCTGCTGGGAGTCTGCTCAGGATCTGACCGAGAGTCTGCAGGGCATGTCTCCAACTCAAAACAATCCTCACCATCATCACTCAGCTCAAGAACGTCCCCAGTGCTGTTTATTGAGACGTACTTCTCGGGGTTGCTGTGCTCCACCACCTTCCTCGTGTTGCTCAGGAGTTTGCTAGGTTTGCTGTAGAAGAGAGCCACCCACATATGAAGTATCAGCTTCATCTCTTCCACATCATCAGGCAGATCAGGGTCCCAGGGCCTGGAAGGAAAAGAAAACACAGCCTGAAATGTCTTCATCCTCCTTCTGGTTGACTAGCACAATGTAACTCATCTCCTGGTTTCCCACGACGCTAAGCCCCCATGCAGGGAGGCTGCAGACACAGATCAATTGATGAGATTTTTATAGCTTGTCAAAAAAAAAAAGAGAAACTCACATCTGCAAAGGAGGACTTGTTCATGGCTCTAGGTACCAACTCTAGCTGCAGAGCCACAGGAATCATAGAACAGTTTGGGTTATGAGGGACCTTTAAAGATCACCTAGTCCAATCCCCCCTGCCATGGGGGAAGACGCCAGGGGCATTTCCCACCAGATCAGGTTGCTCAAAGCTCCCTCCAACCTGATCCTGATCACTTCCAATGATGAGGCATCCACAGCTTCTCTGGGCAACCTGTTCCAGTGTCCAACCACCCTTGGCATAAAACATTTCTTCCTTATGTCCAAACCAAACCTACCCTCGCCCAGTTTAAAACAGTTGCCCCTTCTCCTGTCAACTACAGGCCCCGGTAAAAAGTCTTTCTCTGTCCTTCCTGTTAGCCCCCTTTATATATCAAAAGGTCGTAATAAGGTGTCCCCAGAGCCTTCTCTTCTCCAGGCTGAACAACCCCAACTCTCTCAGCCTGTCCCCATAGCAGAGGGGTTCGAGCCCTCAGATCATTTTTGTGGCCTCCTCTGGCCCCGCTCCAACAGGTCCATGTCTCTCCTGTGCTGAGCGCCCCAGAGCTGGACGCACGGCTCCAGGGAAGGTCTCACCAGAGCAGAGCAGAGGGGCAGAATCCCCTCCCTCGCCCTGCTGGCCATGCTGCTTTGGAGGCAGCCCAGGGTAGGGTTGGCTTGCTGCAAGCGCACATTGCCGGCTCATGTCCAGTTTTTCATCCACCAGTACCTCCAAGCCCTTCTCTGCAGGGAAGACACATCAGCTTTAACACAGCAAAACTGGGTATCTGAGCCTGGGGGAAAAGGCAATTATCATGCAAAGCAAAGCAAACAAGAGCAAAAAAAGCCCCTTTCAAAAGTGCTGCAGATGTCCGGCAAGAGACATCTCCTGCAGATGGCCTTCAAGACTGACTTACCCATGCAGGGCACGGATGACTGTTTTCTCCAGGGCATCGTTGGTGTACCTGCTGTCCAGGTTGAAGAGATACTCTGCCTCCCAATGGCATGTCACCTTCACAGACTCGCCACAGATGTTCACTGTGTGGGACTTGGCAAAGTCCCTCATCCTGGGGGAGAGCAGGCTGCTCCTGTGCCTCATCATCACAGCCTCAAAGGGTCGCTGGTGGTGGGTGTTGTTCTGCTGGTGGCGGAAAGGCAGGACTTTCCCAACAAGTGGTCCTGCTTGGGTGTTCCTGGTCCCATTTCTGGAGGCTGCTGGTCCAGGGTAGGGGGCATTTCTAGGATACATGTGTTTCTTTGAGTGCTCAGGCATCTGCGAGGCGTATGAGTGCTCAGCGGAGATAAAGGAGTGTTTGTTGACCTCGGCAGCTTCTTGAGTCTCTCTTGGAGGCAACACATGGTGTTTTGCAGGGCTGGGGCTCGCACTATTCTTCTTGTTGAAAATCCCAGGGCTTTTCTCCCTGGGAATAGAGGCTAAGTCATTTAAGTCTATTTTTTCAGCAGGAGGAAGCTTCTGGTTCGGCGATACTTTGCTAGGAGAGGTGGCTCCCTTTGCAAGCTTGTCTACCCTGTGGTATTCATGGTCGGAAGCAACACGCAAGGATTTGTGCTTGCGATTACCCTGCTGCTCGTTTGCAGAGTCGCTGGAGGGGCTGCAGGACACACCAATCATCCTGCTGTCCCTGGGGATAAACGAAGGAACACAAGAACCCAGAGCCAGATCAGCCAGCAAGTTCAAGGCGTGGGACTCGTAGTTGTCCCCCTTCAGATCAAAACTGAGATCAGCAACCCCGCCTGGGTAAATCTCACTCGTTTGCCTATCTGCTCCGTGGCATTGGGAAGAAACCTCGCTTGGGAGTACAGAGGATGGCTCCTTCCAGTCTGCGTGAGAAAAACAAAGTCAGAGAATAAACAAAGGCCACAGAGCTGTGCCTCAAGAAGGGATTCAAAGCAGGCTTTCAGTTTGGCAGGAAAAAAGCGTCTCTCCAACATGGAATTTGCACACTTAAAAACTAAGTACCTCCATGACCATGCTACAAAACCACCTCCATGGCTGCTACAAAAGGATCCAGAGTTGGGATCTAAGCAACTTTAGGAAAGGGGTTTATTCTCACAAAGAAAAGGGATCCAGAGTGAACAAAATTTCCCTTGGCCTCTGTGCACAGGGTAGTTTGGCCACTTAAATACAATCTGAAATATTTTAAGTGTTTCCTTAATCCTTTTTTTTTTATTTAGATTTTCTTCTAGATAAACCCCTGCTATGCTTTCAATAATTCACAGTTACCAAAAACCCCTGTCTAAAACACAGAGAAAAACCACCCTGCTCTTATGCTTCCCGCTGCACACCCTCTGAAGAGTATAACCTGCCCCTGAGCTGCACTTCAGAGCACACGCAGAAACATGGGGGCTCCCAAAAGCAGTCAGAGCACAGCAAATTAGGTGTTCATTTAGTTTCCAGCGTTAAAAATGCCCCTCACTATGGCTCAAGGCCCATGTTCGTAAAACCAGTATGAAGCCATTAAACAAGGTTAATGCCTTCTACTAAAAACCAGCACAAAAGTCTCTTCAAGTAAAACTTTATTAACATTCATTTGTGCTGAAGTTCTATGTGTTACATTTAATTCCCTTGGGAACGGCATAGTACGACATATAAACTGAGTATTTCTTACTCTTAAACATTCTGATTTTGTGTTTGTGGCAGATCCTGGCGTTCAGCAGGACCTGACACCCTGCCTGTGTGAGAGCACTGGCCAGATCTGTGCCAGGAACCCCCCACGTGACAGGGGTAACGAGGGGCGGCGTTTGATACACACACGCTGATGAAAAGTGCCACGTTTCAGGAACACGTGGCGATAAAAAGACCGAGAAGAATGGATAAACTCAGCTAAGGTGAGGCTAAACCTGTCTCTAAAGCCTCCACCTCCCCCAGGAAGGGGAAAAAGAAAGACCAGGGACAGATCTGAAAAAAGGACATCAAAGCGTGAGTGTGAGAAAAATTAAGAGAATTAACCAATTAACAGAAAATGACTCTCCTGTTCCATCATTTATTTTGGCACCGTGATACCCGTTCTCAGTTTAACAACAGACTCCCAACCAGCACCTGCAGACGCTACACTCGGGGCTGTCCACACTGCCTCTTAAACCTGCTGCAGTCTGACGGCAAAGGCTGCGACAATTCGACTCTTTTTAAAACGACTGGATTTACGATGCAACGGACTAAAAACCTAGGCTGGCTACAAGCAGAGCTCTGTCCATGAGCTCCCTCAACACCATTTCAGAGCTCAGCAGTTAAAAATCAGGCTTTTTAAACTATCCCAGCAGTTTGCCAAGGATGTAAACTGAGGGCTTAGGAAAAGACTCAGAAAAGACCCCATGTGGTTTGGACATTCTGTAATGGTGATTTTCACAGTCGCCTTCATTATTTTACACTGCGAGTGTGTAACTGGGAGCCTGCAGGCTGTGGGGCAACAGTACCCAGGCCCCAAGCAAGACCCTCAGCACTAAATGTTGTAAGGCCCTCTGCTGTCGAATGTGCTGTCACTACCATCTGGTCATGAGCTGACTGTGATGTTCGATGGCTCAGCTTTTAAAGGAAAGATTTCAACAGGGAACAGTGCTCTGACCACTTTCTGCTTGCTTTTTGGCTTGAGGTTTCGATGGGCTATTAGCCAGACTTTTTAGCAACTTACTTTTCTCTGGCTTTGTGACAGTCTCATCAACAGGAAGGTTTTTGATGTCCGGGTTCTTCAGTGTCTTTGGTCTCTTTGTTTCCAAGCCAGGATCGTCGGGAGCTGAGGTTTCCTTCTGAACAGGTTCAGACTGTGTTTTGTGTACAAATTCTGCAGACAGGACCTCCGCACCTGGGACAAGGAAAAGGGAGAGCACTTCTGTTGGTTTGAGACATACTCAGATTAAAAAGGAGTAATTGCAAAATATCCAGTTAAGGAAAGTGGAAGAACTGCTCTAGAAGTGATTGGCAGCAGCAGAGTAATCTTCAGTGACTTGATTTATGCATCTAATCTTATAAATGGGTTTGTTACTGATGTGAGTGATCAGTAAGCAGTTATTAAAAATTAAGCATCACTTCCTAAGCTCATTAAAAGCCAGCTTTCCTGACCCAGAATAGGTGTTCTCTGGGGATAAGTCACTCTAATGCCTGCCTGGCACACTTGCACCCTGAGAGAATTTATTTACCTCTCCAAGAAACACACAAGAGCCTCTCCTCGATCCATCAGCAATGTCACCCAGGCCTGAGGCAACGTGCCCCAGGACAGAGCTCGATGGACTGTGAATCAGAGCTGGCTTCAGCTCACAGTGGGCAGACACCGTGCTACCTCCTTGGCTACACAACAGCCCCTTTCTACAGTCACTGCCTGTAATGTAGGTAAATGCCAGGAGAGGCTCCTTTGCATGTTTTCAGCCACGTTTCATCACCGAGGTTGAGATTCATCTCAACCCACTTTGAGTGTCCCTACAAATCAGGTGGAGATTCGGGCTGGCTCAAAAGGACAGGCTTAGCCTATCCTCGGCAGTAAGACAGGAGCCTTCAGAGGACAATTTATACCATTGAGACACCTTGCAGGAGCAGCTCAGGCCAGACACCAGCTTTCAGAAGAGTAAGAATCTCACACTTGTTTCCTCAAGGCCACAGCAAGAAAGTTGACTCTCGGGGAGGCTGAATGTGACCACGTAGGGTAGATGGTTATCTAGGCAGCCTGGAATGACCACGGCTTTGGCAACTGCTCCTTGCCTGAGCCATCGACAGCCCACAGGCAAGGGATGCAATAACCATGACCTCGCTGATGTACCTGTGCGGAGTCACTCATAAGCAAAGGAAGGCAACAGCATGGACCTTCTGCATTGGGTTTTGGGCACCTTCACTGAAATCCCCTGTCATAGCCCTGGGCTCCTTCCCAGGCTGAACAAGAGACTGTGGAGACATCACCACAGACCTACTTGGATGCTCTCAGGGAGGCATCTACTTGCTCTGGGCATGCGAGGGGACGTGGTGCCTAGTGAACCCTCAGTATCCCAGCTGGATACCCTGGAGAAGCAGGAGGAAGTCAGTCCCATTTATATAGCACTTACCTCTTTTCCTTCTATGCGGAAACTGCAAATTGGCTAATTTAAGCATGGGCTCACTGGGACTGGCCGTGAGCCCTGGCTTTTTAGGAAAAGAGAAAGCAATGCTGATTTTCTTCTTCTTGGTTACTTTCCTGTTCCTGCTGCTGTCCCCCATAGGATGCATTTGCATTCTGAGGGGTGACCATTTCTTCCTGGTGCTGGTCACAACGGCTCGGCTGGATTTCCTCCTGCTCTGGTGCACCCATAGCTTGCTAGCCGAGTTGATGTCTTTTGTGGGCCTTTCACCACTCCGGTCCAGCCCCACCATGGGCTTTGGGTTGTCACTTTTGACTTTTATTTCTGCTGCTGTGTTGGGAGGAATAGGGTCTGACAGCACAGCTGAAGAGAAGTCCCCTTTACAATCAGCCTCTGAATTGCAGGAAAGAGACTGAACAGCACCAGTCAAACATCCTAAGGCAGCTGACATTTCCAGAGTATAGCTGCTGGGATCGGAGAGATAATGCTGCAGCTGGGAGACGGACCGTTCTGAGTGTTTTTTGAAGGGATTAGTACATTCATCCTCGGTTGGTGAGAGGAGAGAAGAAAGGGGAACTTCACTGGTTTGGCCAGAGGTGGGCTGTGCATTTTGATCAAGCTTTGCGTATTCCTGGAAGCGCTGTTTGATACGTATGCTGGTGCTGACTGTGTCCTCCCCTGAAGAACTGGTGGCTTTCCGTAAGGCATAGCGAAGTCCAGGCAAAACTGAGGCTATTTTTAATGAGATATCACTATCGTCACTATCTTCCCTTTCATCTTTGGGATCCTCCTTTTCAACTGCGAAAGTAAAAAAAACAGAATTTTACTCATTTTGAAAAAGGATTAAATTCCCCACAGCACCTCACTGTTACATGCTAAGAGAACGTGAAAGCTATGAAAAAGCCCCAGAAGCCAACCTACAAAAAGCTAGCCCCAGGGGTGATGTCCTGCTTTGATGGATGCTTGTAACTGCTGAAGGTAAAAAAGAATTGCATGTGGGAGTCAAAAGTGGATTAAACTCAGATGAAAGACTGTTGTTGTATCAGCTAGCCCTGTTCTGCAGGAAAATACAGGGCAAGATTACACACATAGTGGTGTAAGTCCCTTCAGTCCAGCAATTCTCACTAAATCAAACCTTTAAGACTGTCAGGGGTCTCTGAAAATACATGGGGTTTGTAGGGTTTTTTCAAACCTGTTTAAATTTAGGGTTGCCCATGCAGGGTGTTTGGACTAGCGCCATTTTCAGATCACTTGTGTTGTTTATGTCCCTGTTCCGACACAACTTCCAGCAGCTCCATCTCTACCTGCTGTCAGAGTAGGTGGATGCAGTTCACATGAAGACACCAAGTTAGTGCTCTGGACTGGGATGGGGAACACAAGACTTCCCCAAGCAGACCAGGGGACTGTATAAATGAAGAACACAAACCCCTGGGTGATCTTCTAAAGCTGAGGGATTGATCCTACCGAAAACAGTTGGTGCTTCTCATTTCAGCAAGACTAACCCCTACTACATACAGTGCATAGCGTCATAAAGTTTAGCTCCCACTAGGGATCAACACGAACGAGTCCCAAAGCTCAAGGGTGCCTGCCCTCGCAGATGTCACTGTGGAAGTGGGCTCTGCTTGGCACAGCAGCTTCCTCTTGGTGTCTGGAAATGCCTGGAGAGCTGGTGTGATATGCAGAGCCTGTCGGTGGAGCTCCCTTTCCGCACAAGCCAGACTTAATTCAGCTTCATCCACTGCAACCCAGTGGTCTGATGTTGGCGCTTTGCCTCCGCAGGCTTGGCCCATCTGTGTGTTATGATCGGACTCCGAGGTTTCTTTTGGCTGCAGGGTCAGGCTGACAACCTCAGCGCCCTTCCTCGTCACATCTTTTCCCAGCAAGGCAAAGGCATTTCTCTTCCCCTCCCAGATGGATGATTTTATTGCCTATTGGCCCTGCTGCTGCCTTGCACTGGCAATGCAGGTCCTTGTTACCAGCAAGCCCAGGCATCCCTGCAAGCGAGATCCCAGCTGCCTGCCTCTGCTGCTGGCCCAGGAACGCTGTGGCACGTCTGCACAGCGGGCTTGTTACGCCTGCCCTACATTACTCACAATGGCTGTCTGGACAGGAAGGGGAGAGCTTCAGAGGCTGCTTGTTTCGAAATGGGAAACATTATTCATGCGTCGAGTCTGAGCTGAGCGACTTCAAATGCGTCTGTCCTTCATCCTCCTTTTCTCTTTGCATCTCCTCTGCATTCCTGCTGTCTTTGGTGACCGTCCGTTTTCAACCCCAAACCCTTGCACAGCTCTGCTTATCTTCATAGAAAGGCGAAGCCCTAAAGGTTTATGATCCCAGCAAAAAGAGGTCTCAGACCCAGAGAACAGTCAGGGCTGGCCGGGGCAATGCTGCTCGCGTAGGCAGAACGGGACAGCACGTGCAGGAAAACTGCTGGCTCCAGAGGGAAAACATCTGGAAGCCATCAACGTTCAGATCCCATCACGTAACAACGCTGAGTGTTTGCTCAACATTATCCTCTCCCCCTGCCTCTTCACTTCGCTGCTAGCTACTCTCCAGTTGCCCATGCTTTGCCTCCTCTTTAGTATCATCAACACCAGCCACAGGCAACGTCTGCTACAGCCCCAAACCTTCCCACCAACCACTTGCACTGTCTTTGCTCTGGGATGCTCCTTATGCTTGCTTCCCTCTCCTGCCTCCACCTTCTTCCGCAATAACCTTCTTCAAGATAAACACGTCCTTGTCCTGTTCTCCTCTCCCCCAGCATATATAGTGCTCACAGTCAGTCTTTCAGGAATAGAGCCCTCTGCTCTGGAGGGTATTTTATGACCACTGTGGGGTTAGGCAGCAAGATCTCAATATCTGGGTGCCCAGTTCCCACCTCCAGCCTGGTCTCCATATGTTTTCCCCTTTCACCTCACCCAACTTCAGGCATTACAGCAACAACCTGATCCCAGGTTTGACCTGGCACTTTGGATCTTCGGTCTGCCTCAGGAGGAGCCCATCTCTCTCCTTTGCCTAGAAAAGAAACTAGAAAAGTTGCCACGCTAACAGAGCTGCCAGCAGCATGTCCTTAAAGTTAGGCTGACTGAATTCAGGCATCAAAGACATTCGCCCCACGCACTGACAAGTTACTATCACGTCTTCACCTGACTTACAAGCCTACTTGGTAGCCAGATCCTGAAGGAGAAAGTTTATAGCTGGCGGTTAAACACTGAAACGGACAAAGCAATCCATGGTAGGTCCTGCTGGCTCTTCTGCTGATTTTTATCTTCTGGGAAGGGGAGATGGGTATGTCCTGTGCAGCTCCATCAGCAATGCCAGCCATCACTCACACAGAGGCGGAAATACCAGTGCGTGCTGGCATAAACAGTCCCTTGGCTTGTCCCTTGGATGACTCAACAAAAAGCGAGCCAGAGTTACGCAGAGCAAAGGGCCCCTGTTTATATGTTGCTTGGGGATCTGTAAGGCTGCAAGTATTACTGGTGGAGTGGATGCAGCAAGAAGTGCGCGGATTAAGCTCTCCAGGGGAGGCAGAGCAGTAACTTTCGCTATGTCCACAAGAGGAAACGGTCGCACGAATATTTCCACATGGATGGTGCAGCAAAAAGTCAACAGAGAAAATTTGAGGCAAATGCAACAGGGGTTGAAGCTTATTCTTATTTCAAGATCTGCAGGTTCAAACTATGCAATCTTTATCTTCTCTTATTTAGTGCCTCTGTGTTTGTTCTACATGAAAAGCAGCATGTTTTGGGGCTACAAACAGCCTGGATTCACGTCAGGTCCCGGAGCTGTGTCTCACCTCGACGGCAGCAGAGCATCGCAGCTCTGCCCAGCACCATCTCCTTGCCACCTTCCCTCAGCCATCACACACTGACCGGTTGTCATGGCCCCGCTACCAGCATTTACGGATCCCACAGCAGAGAAGTCACACAACACAGCTGAGCCTCCAAATCCTCGCTGCTCTTTAGGGAGCAATGCCCCTTCCCCACCCTCTGCTCTCCCTCCCTACGCCAGCAGTGACCTTTCAGAGCCCATTTTACTAGTTATCTCAGCAAAAACCAATTAACTTATTTTTTAGGGCAGGCTGTTTAGCAAATCACATCAGCTCCATGCAGGGTCCAGTGAGAACCATGGGTCGTTTCGCCCCCTAAGCACAGCTCCAGTGCACCTTTAGGGATGTAAGCCAGGTTCTGCAGGAGTCAGACTCCCATGTGCACAAATAAGACAGTTCAGGGAGTGGATGCTGCTGAAAACTGACTGAGAGGAAGAAAAGCAATTATTTGTTGCTCCCACCATCTTCCTCCAAAGGGGCAGGGATGTACAGTGAATGGGAGAGGCAGGGAGAGATCAGTTTAAAATGCAGCATAACTAGAGAGTTGGGACTTTTCTCTCTTTTAACACCCTTTCTGCTAAAGTTGTAGGTGGTTCTCAGCAGAAAAATTGGCTCTTCAAGAGGAACGTGCCTGTGAGGAGCCTCTGATGAGGATCCCACACCCAAAACACAGTGTCTGAAGCTAGCAAAGGGAATGTCCCTACCTCTCAGGCACACCGACCGCGATGAGGTGAACAGAAACAGGGCCAGGAGGCTGACAGGCTCCTTAGGGTCAAACCCTATGGAAAAAAGCAACAGGTTTTGTTTAGGCTGAGGGTGCCCACCCTCCATCTCTAAAGCAGAGCAAGACGTTTAAGCACAGATATTGGTTTCTACGTAGCCATGTCTTACCATCATCTCGTGCCAAAGCAGAGGACGTGAGTAGGATAAGGACTCCTTGATCTTGTAAATATTTGATGATTGCCTATAGCAAACATATGAAAAGTTAGAGCAACCACTCCTTTTCCTCCTTAACACACTTTATACCACTCAGCATGACTGTCAACAAGCCCTGACTGCCGGTGAACGTGTGCCAACACCACCAGCTCATTCCATGCCACTTGGGTCAACTGGGACCTGTGACTGAAAGCGTTCCATTTATGATGTTGTTCAGCTCTCAAATTCCTCCCATCTGTTCCTTTAAAAAATGAATATGTTTAGCCAAACTAGCTGTAATTAATGAACAAGGTTAATAACTTTAGTTCCTTCAGTTCAAAAGCTCCTGGGCATCTTAGCCAGGAATTGCTTTCCGCAGCCTGAGGGGAAGGTTTTCCCAGCAGGGAAAAAGCTGGACACCAGCATCTGACAAAACACAACCACCTGTCCCAGCCACAAGCCTGACTGAAGTTCAGGCCATGCAGCTTGCTTATTAACAGCGTCAGTATCAATGAATATGTGAAAAAGAATTCGCTAAGTCCCAGAGACACCTGTGAATCTGTCTCATCCTGCTGGATGACCGCATGTCTAAAAAGATACACGCACTTATCGAGGCTTTTCTTGTGTTTGGGTGTTGCTTGATGCCTCATCGCAGAGCTTGGCTCAGATTGCCTTTCCCTCCATGGGGACACCCATTTGCATCTCTTTCTTCCAGGCAGACACATCTTTTCAGGAAACTTACAGGAACTGAATAACCCTAGGGCTTCTAATGCTCTGTGAAATTTTGCTGTTCCCATTCAGTAGGTTCAGACATAACAGAGGATTGGACTAATGCCCACAGCCTCATTTCTCCAGAACAGAACAACTTTGGAAATGCTGAACCATTTCAGAACTCCTTGCTTTGCTTGTCTCAAGCCCACAGAGCAGAAAGGATAAGAGCCAGCATCTCTGCGGCATAAATCCAGCTCAATGAAATAGCTGTGGTTCCTCATCGACAGTGTAATTTTCAGGCAGGTGAGGGGAGGAAAGTCAAGCCATAAGGCAGCAGCCACCTGACAGAGAGCTGAGAGAGGTCACTCGGCTCACCCAGAGGAGTGCAGCTGGCCTCAGGCAACCCCACCTAGCCCCAGCCACCCTTTCTTTTTCATTTGGGCCCTGCGCAAGGTGGGTGCCTGGCCCACGCACCGCTGAAAGGGAAAGGAGGTGGAGGGCATTATTCATTTGCACTTTCGGGAGCTGCCGCCAAAGTGGATTCACCCATGGGCCCTTCAACAGCATGCTAAGGGGAGGGAAGGAACGCACCCAAAATGGCCTGTGACTGTTTCTTCACGGAAATGGGGAAGATACTTTAATCCAGTTTGACAGATATATGAGGGTGAGGAAGTGATGCTCCCGATGGCTTTCAATACCACACTGCTCACAACCACAACTCAACTATCTCATCTTCCCTGACTCCTCTAGAGAGGATGTGTGTCATAACCCTCGGTGGCTGCAGACATGGTGTAATGCACCAGTATAAGCGGTTGTCACAGATCCCGGTAAGAAAGGCACTTGGACTCCGTAAAGTATTGATTAAAATATCTTTTATTGGTGAGAACAGGAGAAGAAAAAAAAGGGATAGCATAGATAAACTTATGTCCCTTCAGATGCTGAGAACCTCAAGATGAGCGGCACCATGGACAGATCTGTGCCCCAACCAGAGGTCCAACTGATGCTGCACACTTCACGATTACCTGCGTGTGAAGGGACATTAAGATTGTCTTTGCTATTCCTTTTTTTTTTTCTTCTCATGTTGTTACCAATAAAAAAATAGTTGAATCAGTACTGTAGGGAGTCAGATTGTTTTTCTTACAGGGATCCACAATAAACACTTGCTCTGGTACGTTACACATGAGAAGCTGCACCTCGGTGGGCAGCTCTTCAGCAGTGGTGCACAGCCACAGCACTTCCAGGCAGTTCATGGGTCACTGCCAATTTATAGAGAGGGAAGGATGTGCTCAGCCAGCCACAAGTTTGCGGCCGTGAATTTACAACCCTGAATCTACAGGAAGCATCAGATGTGAAAGAGCAAGCAGCAGCGGCAAAGCCAAAGCCAAGCCAACCACAAACCTCAGCAGAGACGCAGGTGCTGTGCTCCACAGGGGTGAGATTTACCCCTTTGGAGTCACAAGGTGAGGTGACAATCACACTGGGAACAAAAAGACCCAAGCGTGCTGGAAGAAAGCCTTATCAGATAATATATCGCAAAGGAAATTGCCCATAAAAAAAAAAGATAAATCCCAGCATCTTCATTGCTCCCGGAAGCCCATGAGATTTTGGCAGCATAACTGAGTATCTAGCTGAGTAGGGGCTATTTTTCAGCCATGAGGGAGAAGGGCAGGCATGTGACAGCTTATGTCTTTTGCTTAGTAATTATCATTCTGGCCCTGGGGGACTTTGCTTCTGCTTTCTTAACATATAAGATCCCCTTGCAGTCCTTGTCCACCATGCTGTTCGCAACACTGGGGGAAAATCATTTAATAAATACAATAAAATATCTCATCTGGTATAAACACAGCCAAAGAAGAGGTTTGCCTGGTATAATGCCTTCTGCTCAGAAGGGCGTGCTCACCCTAGACATCAGTTCCCAGCTCATAGTGGGTAAACTTCAGTTAGCAGTTTATATAAAGAAAGACTAAATTATGTTTGAGAATAACCAAGCAGGCAACTAGTAATTAAAGCAGGGAAATTAATTCCATTTTGCATTAGTTAGGAATCTGTGAATAATGTTACTGGAAGTTTCAAGAGGTCATTGAAAAGGCCTCTTTCTACCCAGAATGACAATGTTTTAAAATACTTACCAAGTCCTTTTCCTTTAGATTTTCTACTAACTGGTCCATTTTATATTGATCCTTCTTCGATATTTCTACTTCATACAGACTGAAGTAAACACCCTGAAAGCAGACTGCAGACAAAAGAGAGAGAATTTGACATTGGAACAGTGCCTCTTGCATGAACTCTGAACAAACAAGTGCTCCTGTACCAGGAAGATGTGTGTGCAATTGGTGGAAATACTGGGTTTAAAAAAAAAAACAAACTTATCAAGATTTCCTAAGCTGGTATATGCATTCATATCACAGTGAGTTTCCTCTTCAACCCATGGTTCACAAGAGATGCTTCCTATCTTATCTCTGCAGCTAACAAAATCAATCTGCCTAATCCTGTGTCCTTCAACAGAGACAAGGGAGCCTTTCAGAGGGAACAGGGGGAAGGTTACTGCCCTGCTCCTGCTGGCCACACCATTCCTGATAAAAGCCAGGATGTTGTTGGACTTCTTGGCCACCTGGGCACACTGCTGGCTCATACGTTACTCATCACGCCAGCGAGTTTTGCACTCACCTTCATTCTCAATGTAATTTCTTTTCCCAAATGCAGCTTCTGGCAGCTTTTTCTTCAAGTCGGACAAACCCATGACATGGTTGATGTCCAGGTTGGGAGGCCTGTGGGGATAAAGCAGCAGACAGTGAGGTCATAAGCATTAAAAGGTTCTCAGGATTAAGCATAGCAAAGAGTCCTGGCTGCCCTGTCACTGTGAAGCCAGAGAAAGCAGTTCTGGAGAAGGTGCAGCTTGCTTAGCCCTTTGCTGATTTGAGGATGCTGTTTGTAAACACCTCCAAACACTGATACTGGTGGCTGTGTTACTGGCTGTCACTGGCTGTTTCAAATTGCTGCCTGTTGGTCAACTTCTGGCTACTGAAGATTTTAAATATCTCATTTTTTTGAATGCCAGTTACCTCAATACTTTATTTGCCATCGTGCCTATCTGTAAACACAACTGGCTGATAGTACGTGCGCCATCAAGAAGTCCACTTCTCACAGAGAAGAAAATCCCAAGCAGGAATAACTGATTTGGAATAAACATCCCAAAGAAGTTAACAAAAAGAAAGGACAAAATACAGCTGTTTCCAGCTGCAGTTCAGGGCCTGATCTCATGTCCTCATCCAACTGTTGCCGTGACGCTGCACCACTGGCTGCCCAACACTGCTTTCCTGACACTGATGACTGCCCTGACAGTGCAGGTGATAAGTTGGTACAGCTGCAAGAAGATGCTGATCAATGAAGGGATGTGGCAGGAGAGACAAAGCTGGATTTTGCTGGTACACAGACACCCAAAGGCGTAATGCTTCACACCCCAGGAATTACACAGAAAGAAGAGAAAGGGACAACTTACAGCTGGGCTGGAATCGTGGAGCTGTATGGGGTCCTCAGGGCAATGTTGCACAAAAGCTGGCCCTGGATGGAGAGCTGCCCCCTCCATGGACAGTACAATGCTACAGGCAAAAGGGAGAACAGCTCAGAGAAAGCAGGAGAGGAGGGCAAACAGAGAAAGTACATTTATAGAACAAAACCAACCATCAGGTGCACCTACCTTTGTGGTTAAGCTCAGGTCTAGAGAAAAGGGAGAAAAAGAGGAACATTTAGCAATGGGAAAAGGAAAACAGCCCCCCAAAGCGACCAGGTATTACAGACAAGTTGCTTACAGGTTCTCTATAGCTAAGACAGGCATTTCCTTTGGCTCCCTGTACTGGCAGGAGATGACTATGTACGGGCAGATCTGCCTGGGCCGCTCTGCAGTGCTGCCATCGGACACTTCATACACATAATACTGGGGTGAGAAGGGAAACAGATGAAAAACAAGCTGAGGAACAAGCAAGGCACCTGGGCCAGTGCTGTGCTCCACTGTGGCCTGCAAACGAGCTGTCTGCACAGTCCTGTTGCAAACCTATACCTGGCTCTGCTCAAAGGCCTGGCAGTGGCTGGTCTTCAATGGTATGCTGTTTCTGCTCATGGCAACGTGGCAGTCGTAGCCAGGAGATGGACAGGTATAGCTGGTTGTGTAATTCTCAGATACCACCTTGACCTTCCCCTGTGCCAGAAAATTTACAAAAAAAAGAAAATACACATAATTGTTTGCAGAAACTTATTATAAAAGACCTTTGAATCCTCCTTTTTCCCCAAAGACAGTGTTGCTGGCAGCCGGACATTCCTCACTGTGAGGGGGCTGTGTGCATTTGCATCCTTCCAAACGGGAGAGGCCTGACTTGGCCAAGCTCAGCACAGCAGACAAACCAGTGCTGCTCAGGAGAACCAAGGGAAGCAGTGCACTTTCCATGCCAAATACAGAGAGCAGGAGCTTGTGGGGAAGGGAGAAAGGTACCACATACCAGCCCCATGGAGCAAGGGAATGGGACTGTGATCTCAGCCACCTTAAGGTCACCCCCTCAAACCCCCCAAATGCACGAGAGTCCAGGGAAAAAGGGGAATTTCTCATCTCAGCGGTGGAATTTGGAAGGTCTGCTGCGTCCTCTGCCCCCTGCCAGGCCATCAGCCAAGCCCAATCTGATCCCTTGCTTTCTAATCTGACACATCCCACAGCCAAAAATCCCGACAGGCTCTCAGAGCTGATTTTACACCTCAGACCGCCACAGTTACAGGCGCCAACGTCTCCTTAAAAGCTGCTTGCACTATATAGTGGCTTCTGAAAACCATTCCACATAAAAAGACAGATTTGTATTTTACCTTAATTAGCTTACAAATGACAATATAGCCTGATTTTCCATGATACCAGGGTCTCGGATGAAGACAGTCTGCATACTTGGAAATATAAACCCCTGTGAAAACAAAGCAATGCAAGATAATGTGAATTGTCTGTTGAGTAAAGCTGTTTGCCGAAAAAAACCCGCTGTAAAGAGGACCCTCCTGGTGGGAACTGGAGACTCTGCAGAGCCAGTGCTGCAAACTACAGTAGCGCTTGCTGCCATAAAAAGGGTGAAACTCTTTCTGATTCTTCCTTTTTTTGACTGCTGGTATGGAACAGCATTCTGTGTTTCAGGGTCAGCTCTAGGAAAGCATTTAAACTTGGGTTTCTCCTGGGAGAAGTAGCCCAGCTAACGTCAGTTTTGCCCACACTACATGAAAACATGCTGAGCGAGGGCTTCTCTCTTACTGGAAGATCTGGTGAAGGGCTTCCAGGTCAGACTGCACGTGGGGCAGGCACCTTGCTCAATTTGGAGTCACACAACGGCAATACATGGGGGACACAGACTGCAAGGGCACAAGAGCAGGCTCATGGCATGGCACGGACCCTTCCAGGCCCCTTCCTTGGCTCTTTATGGCCCTTCAGTGTCCCAGATGCCAACGTGACGTTTTCTACCCTGTGACAAGGCCTATTCTGACATGGCCTATTCCCATCCCTTCTCCATGCTCAGGGTATATCCCATTTGGATTTACTGGGGGCACGGGGGGTGTTGTTTCTTCACTCCTGCTTTATATTTGTAGACAAGATGGGTAGAGAATTACATAGGGGGGAAAAGAGGGACTGGGCAGGGGAAGGGCTACAAAGAGACACACCATAATGATCATCCCAGTCCATCAGGACTGATATACACCCAGATAAATAACCAGTTCTTGCTTGGGTTTGCATTCACTGCCATTGACTGTTCAATAATTAGGCATCTTGGCTTGCAGAGACTTGCAGGATGGCATTGGGAGATGTTCTGCTTCTGGCAGAAGGATTTCTTTGAGTAATGTGTCCTGCACTGAACATCTTGAGGTCCCAGACCTTTGGGCAAGGAACAAGCACAGACTGAAAAGGGCTTCTACACGTCACGATCTGCTCTGGTTATTAACAAGACTGCTGGCAAAAGCTCAGCAACAGACTCTGAAGAGCAAACTGGTGGGGAGAGCTGCCAAAAAGCCACTTTGGTGACAAAGGTTGTTATTAACAAGGGTAAAAAAAAATGAAATGGAGAGGTGAAGAGACGGTAACATTCCCTGAGGAAGATCCCATCCTCATCTGGCTGAGGGGGCAGAAGGACAGCGCTGCTGCTTGCTTGATCCAAACAACTGCAGTTTTCCCATGTCAGAAACAAGGGAGTTTCCATGGATCTTTGCAGTAAGTAACAAGGCAGTACCAGGAGTTAGCCCGGGCTTTTGCTTTTGTTTTTAAAGGAGTCAATACCCCCAGAACAGCAAACAGGCCTCTTGGTCCTCTGAATAGAAATCTTACCTTTTGCTGGATCACCAAGTGTGGAAATAGAACTGCTGTTTACACGGAGGCCTGTGTGACACACCTCTTTTGCCTTCAAAAGAAGAGAGAGGCTCTTTTACCATCTATTTTCAAGGAGACAGCTACTGAAATCTGTAGCATGACAGCTGGCAAAATACTTGCAACAGGCAAACACGTGCTGCAAGTCAATTACAGACTGTTACAGTCCCAAAACACCCAC
>BOSO01000256.1:11570-28494 GCA_018403395.1 Gorsachius goisagi | reverse complement strand
GCAAAGACCAAATGCATATTGACCAAAGAGTGACAACAGGAGCAGCTTGAACTCATAATGGGTGAGAAATAAAAGCAAACCAGTCAAACTGTACTCCAGTCCCTTTATAAGCAACATGGGGCACTCATCTCACCTAACTTCTGCCTCCTAAAAGGCAAGTGTCTAGCTTAGACTACCCAGCTAGAACCTCTGAACCATGGAGAGGGAGGCACCTCCAGAGAGCGATTTAGCCCAAAGATTTTAGATGCCTGCATTAAACGAGGTCCAAGTGTCCTCTGGAGAACTCCCTCTTTCCTAGGATCTGTACAAGGAGCTCAGTCACTTGGCACAGACTATGCTAAATTTCAAACAGCTAAAATGAAGAGGGACAATTCCTACGCCCAAACTGAGACTGGAAGTGGTTTATTTTACTGTAGCTCAGTTCAAACTGAACAGAACTAAACTGCATTCAGGCCACTCTCATCCTGAACAAAACCATCCCTACAGTGATTTAGCATGGCATCATTAAATCACATTAAACGTGAATTCCCAACTAGATTTCCTGAGCATCCTTCTGTAGACAAACTCTTCTCACAAAACCAAAAGTATCCTTGTGAAAAATGGGCAGGAATAACTATCTCCCAACAGCTGTGTCAGGCTCTCTCTCCACCTAGGTGGCAAAACCAAGGGAACTGGCCCAAAACCACCGCACAAACTCCTGTCTTCTGTCACCAAGGCGCTTTTCTCTTCTAAGCATACATGAAAGGTTTCACCTGCCTGTACTTGACCATAAATCCACTGGGACAAAGGAAGATTCCTTCTATCTCCCTACAGAGGGCAAAGGAGGCAGTCAAATCTCAAACAGCAATCAACTGGAGAGACGCAAAGTAAGATCCATCACTAAAACCTCCCAGGAGCTGCTTTCAGAATCTGTTCTGGACTATTTATACAGTAGTAATTGCACTGGTAACTGGGTTAAGAGAGCCAGGACGCTTCTGTCGATAGATCTGCCGAGTTTGGTGGGACAGAGCACATGTGCAGGCCCTTGGCATCAAAATTCTTAAGCTGAATAAGCATTTCAGGTTACCTCTTCTTCGTTATCAAACAGAAGAAATGCAAAGGTCTCCTCCAGCTCCTCCTGGCTGTACCCAGCGGCTTCCTTTGCTTGGGCAAAAGCTTTGAGCTGCAGAAGACACAACACAACAACATTTTTGCTCTAGTCCGTTCATGCCAGAGCCAAGTGACATGTGTTCGTGGTGTGAGGACAGTGTGTCCCATGTTGTGGTCAGTATACGGGGCATCAGCCAGGTGACGCTGGACCAGCTCATGAGCCCTTTGCCCGGCACGTGCACACCCAGTCTCCCACAAGGCCCCCAATCCATGCATCTGTCTGTCCATCTGTCTCTGCTTTTGTCCCCAGAAGAACATGTTCAATGTCCTCCAAGGGACAGCAGGCACATCCAGCCCCACAGTGTCACGCTGTACTCATCCCAGGGAAGTCCAGCCTTATTCCCACCTTGCCCTTCTTGCCACACATTGTTGGCTACTGGGGAGCTTGTTTCACTGAGCAGCATGTAGGCTGGTGAAGCATCACATTTAGTAGCCAGCTATGGCCATCAGAAGACAGATCAGCCATGGAAGAGATGCCTACAGAAGGGGAGACTCTTACGGGCACCTCTCTTCTCTCTCCACTGACCAGGGAAGCCTAAATTATTCAACCAGAGGGTGGGTGTTACCATGCGACTACAGCTCAGAGGGTTTGGCTACAGCCAAGTAACACATTACTCCAATTTCTTTTGTCTGATAGTTAAATCAGAGCACATTCTCAGTGCAGACGGGGGGTGGGGTGGGGAGGACGACATCTCAGGAGCAAACAGAGCTGGGTCTGAGTTCATGATGTTTTGGGGCTTTAATAACACGGAATTTGTAGAAGGATGGGATTTTTTAAACAGGGTTAGAAGGTAAGAAAACAATGGTCTCATCACTACTTTTTCTTATTTTGGCTTTAGAACTCCCAGGCAAATCAGCAAATTACTTGATACCTGCTTTCACCCAGCTCCACAGTGACTATCCCAGATTTAGGCAGCCAAAATGTCTAAGCTCTATTTAATTCATGACAACCAGCAGACTGGTCATCTCATAGAATCATAGAATGTTTTGGGTTGGAAGGGACCCCTAGAGACCATCTAGTCCAAGCCCCCCACAGTGAGCTGGGACACTGGTAACTAATCTCCCGTCCCCAGAGGAGACAGCCTGTCTTCCATGCCAATGACAGTGGGACTGCAGGGATGAAGGCATTTTAAAAGTGGTTCTGTACATGCCCCAGTCAGCTGGAGAAAGGGAAATGGGATTAAAACTAGTGCCTGCACAGGTGTGAGGGCAGTCACAAGGAATAGCACACGGAAATTTGTCTTGCTGTGAATCAGTAGAAGTGCAATAACATGAAAGTTCTCCTGCTAGCTATCAAATAAGCATTTCAATCTGCCCCGAAGGCCTGCTCCAGGAACTGCTGCTGAATGTTTGGCAAAGTTGGCTGAATGGACCTTTTGTTCCTGATCAGATTGGGGAGGAAGAAGTGCAAGCAAGCAAAGAAAAGGCTCCCTTCAGTCAGGAACTGCAAATGGGGCCCTACAAGGCAAGCAGAGCAGCCAGGTGCTGCCAAGGAAAAAACCTGCCAATAAACCAGCATTTACAGACATCTGCAGCTCACAAAGAAACACCACCATTTCCCAAGCTGCCAGCAACACCTTGCTCCTCCACCAGCCTTACCTCACTTAGGAAAACATCATTTTCTACCAGAATTGCTTGGCTGTACTGAAAACCGTCCTGAGATGTGGAGTCCAAGTAGGAGCTTTGCAGCACTGAAACCGCTGTCTGCAAAAGGGAACTCGACTCTTTCGATTCTGGATGAAAACCTGGAGGAAGAAAGCAAAAAGCAGGTGAAAATATTAACTCTGGGCATCCCCAGATGAGTACGGGGCCTCAGCAGAGGTGGGTGGCAGCTGAGTGTGATTCACTGCACACTGGCCTCATTTATCAAGCCCAGATCTCCACGGAGCTGATGGAGCAGATCAGCTCTGTGGCTCCCACTGGGAGCAGCAGCTGCCCTCCAGCCGTGCAATCCCCAAGTCTTCATCTGCAAGTTAAATTACCCTTCTGCAGGAGGAATACCAGAAAAACAAAAGAAAAAAAAGAAAGAAAGAAAGAAATCATTAGCAACTACTAGAAGCAAAGCCTAGTGGTAAATCAACCTTACACTCTGAGCAGGTCAGTTTTCTCTTGTGCTAAAAAGTTACTTAGATTCGTTGCGTGTTCTTTTAGGGTATGAGAGTTGATGTCTGCACACAGGGAAAATTTCGGTGCATGCTCAGTTTCTCAGGGTTATCTGTTTACTATAAAGATCTTCAGGTCTTGGGTAAATGTGGTTTTCAATACCACAAGAGCAAACCCTCCTGCGAAGCCTCAACAGGCAGAGTTTTCTCAAAGCCCAAATTCTCTCGACATCTCCAATGGAAAACATCCCAGTAAAACACTTCCCAACAGCACCCCACTAAGAAGAGGTCCCAAAGCAGTTGACAAATTAAAAACTGACAGAGAAACAAAGGAAAGCCCTGCAGTATTTGTGCTCTTGCAGCTGTTAAAACCCAAATATTAAATAAAGCAGCCACTTAGAAACACAGGATATCCTGGGCTCAGTCTCTGTTGCACATTTAAAAATGTTTATTACTGGGGGTGATTCATGAGCTATGAGATTTCAAATCCCAAGCTGAGTTTGCAACATAGACACATTGAAAAGGTTTCTTTCTTCTGACCCATAAACTTTAGAAAATAAAGCAGTCATCTATAAGGAAAGAAACATAGAACCGCCGAACCCCACCCGCAGAGCAGGTTTTGCACTTTGGTCGCTCTTGAAGAAAAACCTCACCAAAACTTTTGAGGACAAATACGTAAGTTCTTGTTTTAACCTCTAAACCGCTAACTTTTTAATCTGGTAATGAGCAAGATCGCATCTGTTATCACCCTGCAACCTACTTGGTGTTTTGACTCCTATTTTTAAAGCATAGATTTTAATAAGTTTTTTTTCTTTTCCTCCCCTCAATTAAAAAGAAGAAAAAAAAATCATTCCCTCTGTCACAAATCTTGTTACTCCTCTCAAATTACTCAAGGCCAAAAAAGGAGCTAATATAAGGAACAGGAAAAATAAGAGTTCAAATTGCATGCATTAAACTCATTTAGCTGCACTGCTATAAGCCAGTTTGGCCGGTCTGTGCTATGGGGCTTAACAGGGGAAGGGAGACAGCACCTGCACTGTGCCAAGCAAAAGAAAATCCGGACAAGGTAAGAAGTGGGGGGAAACGGTATAAAAACGGCTCTAAAAACGGTTCTAAGAAAAGCACTTAGAGGCCAGTTGGGAATGGAAATTGGGAGCACAGAAAGGAAAGTCTTTAGAAGTACTTTTGCCTCTCAACATTGCTCTGGGGTCTTTTGTGCTCTCTTGTATTCAGTTTCTAAACCTCCCATTTTCAGGTGATGATGCCTCATTAGAAGCAGTAAAAAAGCAGGCGAACACAACTTGGCTCTCAAGCACAGAAAAATGAAAAATAAAGAGGTCTTCCAGCTCTCTCAGTATTATTATTTTCTCTCTTCGAAGCTAATTAGGATATGATGGGATGTTAAGTTTGCTCACTTTTTTCCTCACTCGGCTTCCATTTGTCTTTGTGTTTCTTGCATCCTGCGGCTCTCAAAGAAGCAGTCAGGGAGTTCAGACTCCTCCATGGAAATCAGATCAGGGAATTACATCCCAACTCACAGCTCAAAGGCTCAGACCAAACATAACATCCCTTTTTGCTTCTTGCTGGAGCACAATGCTTGTGGCCGGAGTCATCCTCCGAGGAGAAGCAGCCCTGTCCTCAGCATCTTCTCCACCAGCCTGAACAAGCCCAGCTCCTTATGTCCCAAAACCACAGGACTGCAGCAGATGCTATTTAATTTCACAGCTGCTGCTCCAAACCACCTCACTTTTTTCAGGGTGCGATACTCTCCTCCTCCTACCGAGGTGAGCTGGGAACCAGTTGTGTGTTTCCACACTGCGTATGTGAGCCATCAAGTTAACAAATAGAGATTACAGGGTTAAAAACCCCACCGGGCACAGAACACATATTGAGAGTGCCCAATGTTAAATCAGCAAAAGAATTGGATATTCGATATCTTTCAGGGGTAAAAGCTAAAGGCTTTTAAAAAAATAAAATAAAAAAAAGGCTGGGAAGCTCTTGGAAATGCAACATAAACAGCAATTTTGCAGGTGATAACTCAAACATTTGTTCCTCCCTGCGAGTTCAGCTGCAGTGTAAAAATGAAAGTCCAAAATGAGGAGAAAAAAAAAAAAGTTGCCATAGTAATAGATAAACACATGAAATGAAACAATCACAGAGTGTGGCACCGAGCCTGGCAGCTTGCTGTGACCCTTATCTTCCCTTTCAGATTTAAAGGGCTCCTTCAGATCTGTTCCCACCCTAAGGAAGAGTCTGGGCTCACAGAAATACACGCAAAACCCTGACACATCCAGGTTTCATTTACAGGAGCAGAAGGGCCTTGACAGTCTGCGCAGGCTGTGAGGAGGCGAAAGAGAAAGTGCCTAAACCAAAAGTAAAAGTGAAAGCGTCCGCTCCTCTCTGAGCAGTTTGGATGTGCCACTACCACCACACAGCATCCTCAGGGAACAGGACTCCTTGCACTGGGTTGCTCGGACAGCAGAGCTGGATCACAGGACTGAAGGCTGGAGGAGAGCTGGAGAAACCCACCACAGCTCTGCACCAGCACGGCCGAGCTAAACCCACCATAGGTGTCATCTGTGCCCTGAAACCCTTGGAGAGGGGATTCACAGCCCGTCCAGGTGATTTCTTACCCTGACAGGAAGGGAGAAAAATCAGTCACCTCTGCAGCTATTAACATCATTTGCCAATGCTGCAAGTAAGGCTGACCTTTCCCTCGTGCTGTGGCTGTGCAGAAGTCATCCTCCAAGAGCCATGCGTTCCTTGGAAGGCTGCTAATCTACTCCTTCCACCTCTTTTTCTAGACTTAAAGACGGCTCCTTGGACCCTTCCTCCCTGATCGCACCTGCAAATGTCTCCATGTGACCTGATCTGTCCTCTGCAAAGCGTTGGCTAAAGCCAGCTTGAGTGGATGTGCCCCACTGGCAGACACACACGGCCCACACGCCTCCCGGGAGCTGCACGCCTTTGCTCCCCTTTCCAATTCAGGGTTCCTGCAGGTGCTGGACATCTGTCAGGAGGGCCAGCCAAGGCCAAGAGACACGTACTTCCCCAAAACAGGATCCTCTTTTGGCTCATCCATTTTCATGTGACCTCTGGATGGCCTCACCACACAAAGACTTCCAAAGCCAGTCCAGGAGGAAAACCCACAGCTTTCAAACTACTTGCTTGAACAGACTTGTACAGAGAAAAAGGTTTGCTTTTCTTCTCAGTCTTTTTTTTTTTTTTTTTACCTTAAAATTCTAGTAGCATTTGCTGCAGTCATTTCAATGCTGTCAAATCTCAAAAACTCTGCATCCCAGCGCGGTTGACGCATGCTGACCACAGCTGCATTGCTCCCCTGCGGAGCTTTCGACCTGTCCTTGGCACAGCCGCTCCTGCACGGTCCCTTCCCACAGCCTTTCTCCATCTTGCCTCTCTTCAACCAGGATTTCCCCTGTTTTCCTAGCTTGGTCCCATCGTTAGTACGAGCTGTAACAGCAGGCATCACTGGCAGCGTCAGTTCTGGCCCCACCGTGTGCCACTCTGTACCGTCGACAGGTCATGTACTGCCAGCTGAGACTCCTTAAGATCATCCTCCCAACTTCTTTGGCTCTGCTGAACTCTACTTTCTCTTTTGTTTTTAAAATTTCCCATCCTGATTTTGCTGCTCTCACCCTTTAGTTTTACCTTCCGATAATTTCTAGCACACAGTAATTATTATGATGATTATATGAACTGTCCCTTTTAACTCTGCATTAGAAACCCCACAGTACTACACGCTTGACCAGCTATTTACCGGCTAACTTCTTTTAGCTACAGCCTGCTGAGGGAGCAGCCACAGAGGTGACCTGGTAAACCTACTGACAAAGAAGGATGTCTCTTTTTTCCGGGAGTCCTGACACATCCTTGATAAGCTCAGGGAAAGAAAGTGAGATAATGAACCGACCTTCCAGGAAAACAGAAGTCAGCAACAACTATTTTGGGAACTGGTGCCCTACACCCACTTACATCTCTACACCAAAAAAAAAGTATAAAAAGTAACTCGCTACCTACCCAAAATGAGCTTCTCTGCAAGAACTTTCCTGTATGAGATCTTCCAGACAGACCAGACCCTCTCCAGGGAGGCCTGGCTGACTCTGGACTCAGTGACATGGATCATTTTTGAAGCGAGGCTTTTCCATCACCAATTCACCGCACTCCTGGCAGCGGTTCGCTGAGCGTCACACTGGTGACATCTCACATAATATATTTATAGCGGCACACATAGGTGACAGTTCATCAAGCTGGGGAGGGGTCTGGAGCACAAGGCTGATGGGGAGCAGCTGAGGGAGCTGGGCGTGTTCAGCCTGGAGAAGAGGAGGCTGAGGGGGAGACCTTATCGCCCTCTACAACTGCCTGAGAGGAGGCTGTAGCGAGGTAGGTGTTGGTATCTTCTCCCAAGTAACAGGCGATAGGACGAGGTGGAATGGTTTGAAGCTGTGCCAGGGCAGGTTTAGGTTGGACATTAGGAAAAACTTCTTCACCGAAAGAGTTGTCAGGCTCTGGAATGGACTGCCCAGGGAGGTGGTCGAGTCCCCATCCATGGAGGTATTTAAAAGACAAGTGGATGAGGTGCTTAGGGACATGGTTTAGTGGTGGGATAGCAGAGTTAGGGGAACAGTTGGGCTTGGTGAGCTTAAAGGGCTTTTCCAACCTAAACGATTCTATAAGTATATACCTGCTTTGCTAGCTGGAATTCTGAAATAGCTTCTAATATAGATATATTTGCTTTATTCTTGTAATATATATATACACTTGCTTTCCTAGTGGTAATTTTGTAGTGACTCGTACCATATATTTATACATGTATATATTTGTTTTTACTAATAGTAGTTTTCTAGTAATTTGTAATAAAGAAATTCTCAGAAACACAGACTTCCATGTCCCTATGTATTGCAGAGCTCAGAAATCCCCCAGTCACGATCTTTACCCACCTGCAAGTTGGGTCACCCACAGAAGTTGTGACCATGATCGCTAACACCTGCGCAGCTCAACTTTTCTAATGATTCTTGGCTCATTACTGCTGAAGCACAGGAATCATTTCCCTCTTTCAGTTTAAGCCAAAAAGCTGAGCCAAATTAAGCCAAACAAAGCTAAAACCCACCATCTCCCACAAATGTCTAGGAGCAGGAAGGCATCATGCCTGCAAAGTAGCAAGTTGTTGACTACGGCAGATGCTTCCAACTGTTGAGAAGTACTTTCAGTTAATGACATGGTGTAAACCAAGCTTACATTTACCATCCAGGAGTAATCGGGCAAGGAGACGTAGCACAGACCACTTGCACAGCTAGCTGATATGAGGTGTATTTGCAAGCCGATCGCGTGAGGGAGACCCCAGAGATGGCTCCGTGCAGCACGGTAGAGCTATCCCCACTGTGGAGCAGGTGTCCTGTGCCCATGGGAACCGGTACAGGGCATGGCATGGCACCGAAGCAAAAAATTATTTGCCTTGGGATATTCAAGCCTCTCAGGGGTTCTCTTGTGTTTTAGTGTGGGCTCTTCAAAGCCTTTCAATCTCAAAATAGCTCTCCTACACCAGACAAGCGCCTTGTTCCTGCTGTTCCTGCCATTATCAGCAACTTTTACCGCTTTGCTGCTTCCCAGCATCTTTTTCTTTAGCTTTCTCACCTTTTTCCTTCTCATTTTTTCCACTCTGAAACACAGACAACTGTTCTAACCTTGTATTTGTTGGGCTGCTAATAAGCAGAGCTGGCTGAATCTGCCATGCGGTAACAGATCCAATCTAAACCACACATCAACAGAGCCAATGCAGCCTGGATATTAAACGTACCAGAGGCAGATGGTGGGCATGGGATGAATTACCAGGGCAGGCTTGTGCTCATGGTCCAGCCAAAACAAGACCTCCGGCTTAAACTGGGCTGATGGAGGCACCCATTTGCAGAGATGAGGAGTGAGTCTGTTGGCAAATGAAAGGGGAAAAGGCCGCCCACTGGGGATGGAAAAGGCAGCACAGGTTCTATCACAGGCTGTCTGCCAAGCAGCATATTCTGAAGGTTTCAACATGGGTTGCTGCAGATGGGTTCAGAGATCAACGTGAAAATACTCTATTAATAGAAAGATTCCAGCTCTTCCTCAGGAAGTCCCCGAGCCACAAACCTGTGCAGTTGGCACAAGTTTTCAGAGAAACAGTGCTTTATCTTTGTCCTGTTCATGTGCTTTTCCCTAAGCAGCCACTCCTGGAGTCAGGAGACCAGCCAAGATGGATATTTGGTCTCAGCTGGGATGGCCCATTAAATCAGCACGAGGTTTTACCCCTACTCCAACGTGTATGGAGCCAGGCTGACACTATATAATGGGTATGCAGTGCCATATTGGCTCAACCATGGTAGGAAGCATCTCTTACTCTATGCAGTGCTTTCATGGGCAAGACCAGGAACTTACTGAGTCAATTATCTTGCAACTGCTACAGGCCTCCTGCAAGTAAATCATCGTAACAGATCATTACAAACCACCTCTCTGCAGTGGATGTTTCCTTGTACTCTCAGAAAGTAAGCGGTTGGCTCACATGGAGGTTCAAGAGCTCTCATAACTGTGGAGCATTTCATAACTGAAGGACTGAGCATTCAAATTGCCAGGTGGAGGGGATTTTTGGATGGCACAGCTCTCTAACCTTTGCAATTAGCTGAAAAAAAAAAAAAGCAGGCTGATGCAGCTCCAATATCCTAAATTAACATCCTTGGCCATAAACCTGGGAGTTATGTCTCTGTTTGGGGTGAGATGGTATCTTTTGCAATCTCCTGGTTTGATGTATTTAAACCACTCCCCATAGTGAGACAAGGCAATTACTGCTAAGCTGGAAAACCCAGGTGCTGGACTGTATTTTACATTACCTCTGGGATCAGGTAGCCCGGGAATGGAGGTATCTAGGCTGCAGGAGCATTTGTAATGCTTTTCATCTCAATATCAGAGACTGACAGTATTTATTTAGATCACTTTTAGCAGTCAGACGATGCAGGGAACTGCTGGCACCTTCTTGGGAGAGCTACTGCTCTGCCCAGAGCTCTGCCCCAACCTTTACACAGACGGCTCCACTTGAACTCTGACAACACAGATTTAAGCTCACAGCAGTAAGTGAGCGCATCTAGTCGGTTGGGGAGAAAACATTTATTAGTTTCCTCACAGGGAGGGAAGGTTATATTCCTACACTATGTAAAAAAACCCCTGTGTTATAAGAAATTTCAGCAAACCTGATTGTTTCAAACTGTGCCCCAAATTCCTACCCAGAGAAGGCAGCCCCAACAAGACCATATATAATTACAGAGAGAGAAGGGAGATGGGCTTGTTTAGTCCAGGGGAGAAAAGCTGGGGAGATCCAACTGCAGCCCACAACTCCCTGATGGAGGGTCATGGAGATGATGGAGCCTCTCTTCTGGCACCAGCAAATGGAAGAAATAAGGGGAAATACATCAAGTTCTACCCTGGGAGGTTCAGGCTGGAAGAAAGGATGAAATTTGGACCCTGATGTAACCTTCGGACAGGTCGCAGAGAAGTGAGGGTTCCCATCCTTAGCTAGGCAAAGCCACAGCCACCCCACAGTGATGTTGGTGAAAAATCTACTCGGAGCAGGAGTTCTACACCAGGGAAACCTTCCAGGTAACATTTCCTTGATTTTATAATCTCCTGCTCATGTAATTGAGGATGTAGTTATTCCAGGATTTCCCTCGTTAATTCATTGTGCAGGCAGTTGTTGCTTCCTTTTATTTCAGCAGATGTTCCTCAAAGCCCCATCCTGCCGTGGCTCCCCTCTTCTATCATCTCATACAGGGTTGCCACCTGTTGTGGTTTCACTCAGCTGCAGGTGTTCGTATTGACTCTTCCCAAATCTAGCACCAGCACAGACATTTTAGCGCTTGAAAAACTAAAAGACAACCCCTTCTTTGCAAAACTAGCCAGCCAAGTGATTCTCCATGCTAGTGCAGCAGCCCCATGGCCTGAGACAGCCAGACTTGATGTGCTCTGACCTTGTGGGAGAGCTGTAGACCAGTGCACAGCAAACTAAAAACACGCTGATGACAGGCTTGCCTTTGACTAGGTTACGTTTCGAGGATCCCTCACGCGCAGCCCGCTGACGCTACGTTGAAAACCACATGCTGAAACCCAGCCAACCACACAGCACCCACAGAGCAACATCCAGCCGCCCCAAGAAACATCAGCCTGCCACCATGTGAGCTGGAGTTCATCTGCTGCCTCCCAGGACCCTGAAAAATCGACGCTGGGGATGTCCTGAATCTAAATCCCACCGGCTGTCAAGGTGACTGCACGCACTGCAGCGATGCCCAGGGTCTGCCGACACACAGGCAGCCTTGTGAGAGCAACAGCAATGGTTCATGTGTTAAAAACAACCTCCCCGAGGCAGAGCTATCCCACTTGGGAAAAGAAAAATAAAACGACAACTTGTTTGTGGCTGGAGAAAGCGGGCACACGGTACCCCTGCCTGAAATCCTGCAGCTGCATTCCTCCAGACTGCGGGTTACTTACTCCTTTTGCCTTTAAGTAAGCCTGAAAACATCCTGAACAGGGATATATCCTTCCTTAGGTGTGGTTTGTTGCATCACTTTTGCTCTCACTATAGATGCTGACCCTTCAGCATTGACTTTCTTTCCCCCAGTCCCTTGCTCTGCTCAATAGGGCAACTGAGGTCTAACCACACGCTCTCTGTGGACCCTTTGGCTGCGGAAATTACCAAGACACACTTATAGTTTCAAATAAAAACAGAACCAAAGCCAAGTACTAAAATCCCCATGCACGCTGACTCCAAACACCCCATCGGAACTAGTGGGTAGTCGTCTCACCATCAAAAAAAAAACAAACCCCGAAAAAGCCAAACTGTGCGAAAATAGCATTTACCAAAAATAAGAAACATTTCATTTTCTTGTCTCAAAACAATTCTAACCAACAATAATCAGTTGGTCACTTTGGCAGGTGCCAGAGTGCCCAACATATACATTTCATGTAATAAAACCAGCCCATTCCACCAAAGCTGTAATCCCACATGTGTTTCGGTGGGTGGCTACAGTGACCTACGCAAGCTCTCACGATGCTCCTTCTCTTCCCCTCCTGGCACAGCTGGGGCCATGTAATGAAGAAAATCAGCAAACTGCAGCAGAAAATAAAGTAAAAAAGGCTATTTTTGATCAGGTTCAGCAATCTGGATTGCTGCACTGCTTCACAGAGAGTTGTACCAACACAGCTCAAAGTTGGGCGGGATGCGGATGTTAAGGGGTATCAGGGTTGAGCATCTGGGAATGGGGAACACTTAAGCTAGCTCTACTACTGCCAAAACCGACAGGTTTAAGAGGAACACTAAAAATAGACCAAACTAGTATGTAAAACCAGTTTCAGAGCCAGGTAATACAGTCTCTGTTCCTAGGTGAGTACTTACACTTATCAGAGCAAATAGGTAATACTCAGACAAAATAATTTTTAGACCAGAAAACAGCAATTTCTATGAAATCAGACATTTTCTTGACACACTGTGTATCTAACAAATTCATTCAAAGTGCAGACCAGTAATATCCAGACTCAACCACAGAACAAGCTAGTGCCAGTAGAGCCCCATGTTTGTCTCCCTGTTCGTTACCAGTCTCTTACACGCTCTGTAACAAGATCTATCAAGCAGCACTAAGAAACATTCACTTTGACCAAATGCTTGGGGTAAAACCACGAGGTTAATGTTCTGACTTGAATCCCCCACAGAGCAGAGCTTCATGCAGCATCTCCTGCATCCACAATGAGCATGAAACCACCGGGCTGATTATTCTGGGCCAGGCAAGCTTTCTTGCAGATTTTTTATAAAAAAAAAACAAACAAACAAAAAACAAACAACCACAACTTTGTTCCCATGGAGTAAGAAACATGTTTTACAACTGGTTTCGTGCCATCCACCCTCCTGCTTGCTTTGTCTACCCCAGATTATCCCCCCCATCAAGGAGTGCAGACCTACAGCTCGGCAAGCCCTGCTCCTATCGAAGCCTCTGCAGGACAATTTGTTTGAGGACAATCCAGGAGCAGAACTGCACGGAACCAGAGACGTATTTCTTTTTCCCGCCCCCCCCCTCCCCCTTCTAGAGCCAATTTCCAGCCTTGCAGGGCAGCGCAGTTGCTACAAGGAAGGAGCAAAGAGGCCTTCCAGCCTTCAGCTCCCCATGCCAGTGCCAGGGAGGGAGCAGCACGTAGCTGATCTGTTTGTATTTCAGTATCCCGCTCCTGAAGGGCACCTACATTGACCAGCACAGCTCCCCAAGGACAGACCGAGGGTGTGTGCAGCCACAAAACCATAAAGGACCACGGCTCTCTCAGCTGTATGGGCCTTGGAGTCAGCTACCGGAGCAAGTGGGAGCTTGGAAAAGCCAATGTGTCCCCAGCGAGCCGGTTAAAATTAAATTAAAAAAAGCTTCTTTCTGGGTGTCGAAGGCCTCCAGACACCCAGGGGCTCGGGGCAGGTGCCTGCAGCCCTGGCCCGGGGCTGCTCCCCTCACCCAGCGAGGAGCGGGCAGCCCCGGCTTTGGAGAAAGAGGGGAGGCAAAGCCGGCTCGGCCTCCCCTCCCTAGGCGAAGGGTGGGATGCAACCGGCCGCCCTCCCCGGAGCTCGGTCCCCGCCCGCCCCCCCGGCCCCACTCACCGGTGCCCGGCCCGCCGGTCTCCTCGTCCCGCCGCTCGCCCATGGCCGAGGCTCCCTCCTCGCCGTTCCCCGCCGCGCCGGCCCTCACGCCGCCCGCATGCCGCCCCGCCCGGCCCTCGGCGCGGCTCCGCTCCCGGCGGGACCCCGGGAGGGCGCGGCGCTACCGGGCCGGGCGGGCCGGCGGGCTCAGGCGACGCGGGGCTGCATGCGGGGCGGGCGCGCTGCCGGCCGCCGCCATTCGCCGGCCCCAGGAAGTGAAAGGGCGCTGCGGAGGGACGGGCGCGGGCGGGCGGGGAGGCAGGGCCGGGGCCGGGCGGCGGTAGCCGGGGAAAAAAACAGAAAGTGAAAACTGAACCGGAAAGAGAGCGCGGCCGCGGCTTTCCTCTTCCCGCGAGTCACCGCCGCGCCCGGAGCGGCCTGCAGCGGCCCTTCCCGCCGTCCCCTCAGCGCCCTCTCCCTCAGCGTTCACCTCATGTCACAGGCACCTTCCCCTCGCCTCGGTCTTTCTCCCCGGCCCCTTAGTTTGGGGACTCCCTCAGCCTCTTCCCTCATCCCCTCAGTCTTCACCTCCTGCGCTGGACCCCGTCCCTCACCTCAGCCCTTCTCCTGGCCCCTCAGTGCCTTCCCCCAGCGCCTTGCTTTGGACCTTCCCTCAGCCCCTCAATGCCTTCCCTCAGCCCCTCACATCGTGCCCTGGGCCCCTTCCTTCCCTGAAGCCCCTTGTTTTGGACCTTCCCTCAGCCCCTTCCCCCATCTTTCTTTACCCCTTCTGCCCCCTTCCCTCATCTCCTCATCCCCTTTCTGTAGCCCTTGCCTTAGCACATCCCTTCATCCCTGTCCCCACTGCCCCCTTTGCCCCTCCTGGGGAGGCTCTGGGCCCCCCAATTCAGGGAAGCAGCCCCTGTGCAGTGAGGCTGCTCAGTCACCCCTTTTAAATAGGATTTTCCATGGGGTGTTAAAAAAATGCCCTGTCCCACCTGGATACTCTGTGGTTTGCTCCTCTGTTGAAAACACAGAAGTGTGTGGCCCGGGAGTGGATTTGCTTTAGGACTGAGGGGGATAAACGAATGTTTAACCAGAAAAAGTAGATAAATAATCCCATTTCTTCCCACCCTGGTAAAAAGTCTTTTTTCTGTCATTCTTACAAGCTCCCTTTATATATTGAATATATATATATATATATATGTAGTTTAGATTGTAGCTTTCTAGCCACACAATGGCTGGAAGTTGCCTGGAGAAAAGGAGGCTGAAGGGAGACCTTATGGCCATCTACAACTACCTGAAAGGAGCGTGTAGTGAGGTGGGTGTTGGTCTCTGCTCCCAGGGAACGGGCGATGGGACGAGGGGAAATGGCCTCAAGTTGTGCCAGGGCAAGGTTAGGTTGGACATTGGGAGAAATTCCTTCCCCACAAGGGTTGTCAAACACTGGAAGGGGCTGCTCAGGGAAGGGGCTGAGTCCCCATCCCTGGGAGGATTTAAAAGCCAGGCAGACGAGGTGGTTAGGGACAGGGTTTAGTGGTGGGATGGCAGGGGTAGGGTAATGGTGGGGCTTGATGATCTTAAAGGGCTTTTCCAACCCAAATGATTCTATGTTTCTAACAGCTTCCAGTTTCTCCTTATTACCTATGCTGTGTGCATTGGCATAGAGGCACTTCAGGTGGGCTATTGACCCTGACACCATTTTTAGAGGAACATGCTGTAATTCCTCTGAAGCATTTCATTGGTGTTTCCTTGTTGATTCCCAATGCATCAGCAGCCCCTGGCTTTTCTCTGGTGCTCAAAACTCCACCCCCTTTCCCCACTAAGTCTAGTTTAAAGCTCTCCATACAAGTCTGGCCAGCTTGTTGGTGAAAACTCTCTTGCCTCACTTGGTCAGGTGAATCCTGTAATTTGTTTCCTCCTTCCTAAACCATTTTCCCTGACTGGGAGGATAGAGGAGAACATCACCTGTGCTCCAGATCCTTTTAATTTTGCTCCCAAGGGGACATAGAGTCTCTTTTGACGGTTCTGAGTTGCCTCATCTCAGTCTTGTTGGACCCTACTTGGAATGGTAGGAGTGGATGATAATTTTTAGGGTTCACCAGGCTTGGCCGCCTCTCAGGGATGTCGTGAATGCAGCAAATAGGTAATGTCGCAATAGATGTTGGAACAGGGTGATCTGGGCTTGCCCAACTCCTTACGCAAGGGGTTGTGTGAACACAGTGTGCCAAATTATGGCTCAATGGTTGGGTTGCGTGAACGCCTTTTTGGCCGTGCTGGGCAATGAGTCTGGTGGGTGCTTGGAGGGGAGCCCACCCAGGATCTCAGGTACTTTTGGCAATGAGCTGCGGCTGATAGTTTGGCCGGAGAGCTGTGGTGCTGCATCCCACGGCAGCGTGCATTGTGAATGCCCTGTGCTGTCACCCAGCTGAGCTAATAAATTTATGGAGAGGCCGATTCCCAATCCTTGCTGGTGTTTGCACTGCCCATTTTGGGGGTGTCTGTACTCAGCTCCCCAGTGCCTAGGCTCTGGTTTAGCTCTGCTGACCCAGTTGGGTGTATTTTTGCGTGATGAGGTATTTACAGCCTTAGGGAAGATTGAGAAGCAAAGGAAAAAAGGAGAAAGAACAACGTGGTGATGACGTGACAGCTCACTTACACGTCACTTATTGCTCAAAGCAATGCTGCAGGTCGGTAACATGCCACTACAGATATTTCACCCATCCTAAGAATTTGCTACCGCAGCAGCGGAGAGCGCAAAGTGCTGCTACCCAGTGAAAAACCGAAGGCACAGGGAGGAGTAAGTGATTTTTCTGGTGTCCTACAGTCAGTAAGAGCAGGGTTGAGAGCAGTCTCGTGCCCTGACTACGTAGCAGTGTATCTCCGATTTGCCAGATCCACTGATTTTTCTAGCTCCTGCTGACGTATCAAAGACTGGGATTCTGGCTGGTGTTGCTGGTCCTAAACACAGCTAGCCTGGGAGTAAGAAAAAAGGCTTTCTGTCTTCCCATGCCGTAGCACTCAGGTGAGA
>BOSO01000256.1:0-11538 GCA_018403395.1 Gorsachius goisagi | reverse complement strand
GGGACACCTTTAACCAGATCAGCTTGCTCAGAGCCCCATCCGACCTGGTCTTGAATGTTTCCAGGGATGGGGCCTCCACTACCTCTCTGGGCAACCTGTTCCAGTGTTTCACCACCCTCATTGTAAAGAATATCTTCCTTAGATCCAGTCTAAACCTACCCTGATAGGGGTATCTTTGCGGGGTCAGTGTCCCCGGTTGCCCTGTGAGGGTGTAAGATGAACAGCCCCGTGCAACTGCGTACCTTGTCCTAGGAGACAGGAGAAGGGCTCTGAGCTTCTGCAGCAGCTACGAGGAAGAGCAGATCCGCAGTCAGAGCACCTGCATCTCCACCTCGAGTCTGATCAATCAGCCACCGCCGCAATGAAACACAAGTATTTTAGTATTAGGAATTTTATTTCTGATGAGGAAACCTAGGATTTCTGGTGAGAGCTCCTTTCTCAATGATCTTTTCCTGTTTCATCTATTAGAAAAACAAGGAATTTGAGGGAATTTTGTCATCGTTTTGCTGGGGAGAGTAACTGGAGCCTCTGGAGGTCAGGGCATTTCTAACTGGAGTCTCTGTGTTGCTCTCTGGTGCCTCACGCCTTTTTGGGGGGTGGCACGTATGGTCTGTGCAAGAGGACAGTCCATGATCTAACTGTGATGGGGGCCTAGTTCCTGGTAATACTCCATTTTGGCTTCTTCGAAAGAATGACTCATAAAGTTTTGGCATACTTGCAAATCTAAAATAAAGAAGTTGTCATTGGAAGATCTATTTCCTCTTTTATTCAGAAAAAAAATGAATGATGCCTGCAGATGTCAGTCACTTTGTGAAAGAAAATAGTTGCCATGAAATGAGTCAACTGGGAGGTGGAAGCAGCAGTTCCTGAAAACGACGGTGTCCTCCTGATGAAAGACAACGCACAACGATAAAACAAATAATTAGGTTTGAAATCGCTATTGATTTTGTGGGGTGGCGTCAGGAGATCCATCTGCTGCGTGAAGTGTACAAACACAGCCTGCAAACACTGGATGGCACAGGACCTGCGGTCTCCCTCCCCTTTCCCCACCATGGAAACCCTGAGTTTCTCTTTAGTTTCTTTATCATATGTGGTGTAAGAGACTGGTTTGGTTTTTGCTTGGTATCCTAAGGAAACAAGGCTTGTGATCATACGATTTCTGTCCGTCTGTCCATCTCTTCCATTAACTTTTGAAGCCCTGAGCCAGTTTCAGCCCAATTTGACAGCAAGGTCATGGGTTCACAGACTGCTTTCTTCAGTTTTCTAGACAATGAGTGGTCTGCTGGAGGATACCTCTTCCTGCTCATGAGAATGTCCAAAGGGTGAACCGTCCCTTTAGCTGCTGCGGAGGGAGTCCAGATGGGAGGAGGTCACCCGTGGCTCAAGGTAATTCTGAATAAATGCTTGCATTTGCGTAGACCTCAAAGCCAAATAATGAACTCCATGGCTGGCTGGTGCCCAGAATGACTGTTCTTTCATTGGCACAGCTCTCAGGACAGATTAAAGCAGGTCTAAAAGGTAAAATGCAAGCACACAGAAATATGGTAGCTGCCTTTTGGGAGGGTGATGAAAGCCCTGGTGCTCCTCTGCTGCGGAGACTTTGGACAGACGTGTCCAGGAGGGAGAGGGGCAACTGCAGAAACTGAGAGGAACCCCAGGCTACAGCAGGGAGAAGAGGTGAGATAGGCTTCTGTCGCAGCACGGTTTTATTTCAAGATGAAATTTCCCTTCCCGGGCTGTGCTTTCAGGAATGAAGCAGAGCAGGACTGTTCCTGACTGATCTTTTTGTACAAGTCTGCGCCAAGAAATTGCCTGGTTTGGAACAGAAATGAGCCTGAACCAGAAGCCTCCCTAGATGCAGCATCACAGGCTGATCTGGAGGGTAAAATAGGCCCCAGCATCTGTTGTTGGAGGAAATTCCAATGTGCTGTGGTAAAAAATCAAGTTCAGAGCCATTGGGAAGTGTTGGCTCAGGACCTTAACTGAAAGAAAAAGCGGGGAAAGATAACTCATGGGCTTGTTTGACCTCATTGGTAGCTGGCGATGTTTGGTCATTCCTGATGGTATGCCCAGAAAAACTGCAGAGCTCTTTTTAAAGGTGTCATGTTCAGACCATGAAAAACTTATGCAAAGACTTCTGAGCACCTGAGAAGGGGTGGGAGCAGGCAGCCAGCTGCTGCACACCACCACAAAAGTTTGAGCCCTTCTGGTTTAATTCAGGTGGACAGAAAGAGCTTTGTTCCCACCCATTTCTGCTCACTCACTTTTCTGTAAAGGAGTCTCAAACCAAACATCAAGGAAGAGCGTGAAATGCAAAGTCAAGAACTTCTTGACCCAAAGGTCTACTTTATTCTACAACACTGTCAAGGCGTATGTCACCCCCCCTAAAGTGGTCTTGCCCCATCCTTCACTCGGTTTAAGCAGAACTCCCATAATCACTTTAGGATCTTGCAGTAAGAGAACCAAATTTTGCCCAAGACCTTTAATTTTGTGATATATTTCAATAATAGAGGAAAGGCTTCAAAAATACCTCAGCAAATACCATCTCCAGCTCTATGCAGATGCAAGAATCCTCCAGCACGATGGTTTGTGTATGTGGTTTTTCTGAGAATGACTGTAACATTTATCATGTGCTTTCCAAGTCTGTGGGCGACAGACACATTGAGATAAAATCCAGAGGATTTTTTATTCCTCCAGAGAAATAGCCAATTGAGTCTTCTGCCTCAAAATCTTCCTTCTTACCTCCCAACATACACATATCTAGATAGGCCAGCACATTTTCCGAGCCTACCAGTCTGTCAAGAGCCTTCCGTCTCTTTGAGGAAATCCCAAGTAACTCTCCGCTTCACGATGTGCCCATTAATCATAGAATGTTTTGGGTTGGAAGGGACCTTTAGAGTTCACCCAGTCCAACCCCCCTGCAGTGAGCAGGGACACCTTTAACCAGATCAGGTTGCTCACAGCCCCGTCCAACCTGGTCTTGAATGTTCCCAGGGATGGGGTCTCCACCACCTCTCTTGGAAACCTGTGCCAGTGTTTCACCACACTCACTGTAAAGAATTTCTTCCTTATATCCAGTCTAAACCTACCCTGCTTCAGTTTAAAACCTTCACCCCTTGTCCTGTCACAGCTGGCCCTGCTAAAAAGATTGTCCCCATCTTTCCTATAGGCTCCCTTTAAGTACCAAAAGGCTGCAATCAGGTCTCGCTGCAGCCTTCTCTTCTCCAGGCTGAACAACCCCAACTCTCCCAGCCTGGCCTCATAGGAGAGGGGCTCCAGCCCTTGGATCATTTTAGTAGCCCTCATCTGGCTCTGCTCCAACGGTTCCATGTCCTTACATGCTGCTTCTTGTATTTGTTGGAAAATGCATTGAGTTTTCATCGCCATTGAACTCTGGTATTTGCTCACAGTGTATTCATGCAGCGTACCCCTCCCACAGTAAAGCACAGTTAAGATTTCCAGTTTCATGTTTGATTTATTCTTGGCTTTTTTTTTTTTTTCCTATTTTTGGCATCTTGCAACTTCCTAAGAAACGAACTTTTTGTTCCAGTTGTGACGACAAACATTTAAATAGTTCTGGCGGCGCTGCGGAATCAGAACTGAAGTTGTTAAAACAAACCACCAGCCCCTTACAAAAGCCTCCCGCAAACCCCAGCTTGTTTTATGATGTTTTCACAAGGGTGTAAAACCACACACTGCACAGGCAGCTATGAGGTCCACCCAGGAAATCAGTCAAAGATAACAAGAACGTGACAAAGTGCAGACAAGCGTTTTCAGTGGTGAGCAAGTGGCTTTTTTTTTTTCCCCAAGTCCCTTTGCCATTTTTCCCCCCATTTTTTTTTTTTTTTAATCCTTATTGAGGTATTTATTAAAAATCAGCAGCTGTGCTGCTTACTGTTATTTTTGCAATGCAAACCTGGCAATCTCTGAAGATAGCGTTTTATGGAGTACTTTCTAAACACTAATTATTACTCTTTACCATGCACGAGACTGGAGCCAGGAGATACAAGCTCATTCTGTAACCGAATGTTGCTGTTTATCATGGCAAAACGCGAGACTGCGAGGTCGAGACCGTCCAGATCTAAACAGGGTATCTTCTTCTCTTGCAGTAATCAGTCCTGTCAATAATTAAACAGAGGTGGCATTTGCAATTGAGCCAATATTGGCTTGTGCGAGGCTGGAGTTGGTTGTACCATCTTATTGCAGGCTATCTGCAGATGCAGGCAAGTGATCCTGTTCTATTAAGTGATATTTACAGTGGATTATTTTCTCATAGATGGGAGTTTAGATGGTATCCTTGATCCTCCTCCACAGCCGCTGCTTTCCCGCTTTGACTGTGCTATTTCCAACCTCTAATCTATCTCCTCCCATGTAATCCTGCATTCTCCCGAGAGCAAGAGCCAGGGGAGGCTGAAGAGGTGCTGGCTGGTCTCAGAAAGTGAAGGTTCTCCTGCCCTGAGCCACGTCAGCCCATTCAGTGATGCTTAAACTCCTCCCTCAGGCAGACGTTATAAATCAGTAATATCCGTATTTTACAGAGGAGAAAACTGAGGCAGCGAGTGCTTTGCTGGAGGCTGGATAAGGAATTTGGGAAAGTTAAAATGCCATTATTCTCAGCCTTCTGCTTTCAGGCCTTGTGTATATAGGGATACGTTTTGAAATAGGAACACTTACTCCTGATCTTATCAAACCGAGGCAGACACCGCATTTATCTCTTCGTATTATTGCCTGTGTCATAATTTCATTAAGAACAGCTGACAAACCCCCAGCACTGTCTGAGCTGAAGCTGACGTCATACGCAGGTCCGCAGAGTATTTCCATCTCTACCTGGCACTACCTATTCTTCTCCTGCACTGAGACAATGAGTTTATCCACTCCTTAAATTCATCCCTGGACCCACCTTGGGGCAAGAGGTGAGAGAATTTATGTGGTTTCCCGAGATGAATTCCAGCCCTGTTGTCTGTGTTTCTGTTACGGTGCTGGCATGCCAGCTCTTTGCATCTTTAAATAGGGAATGGAAACCCTGAAAAATTTAAAAACAATTACACAGCAATCTCATCCTGCCTGGCATGAATGGCTGCAACACATGGACATAAAAGAGAACATCTCATATTTTGAGAGGTCCCCTCCTGGGCTAATCCTCGTACTGTTGCGGCTGACAAGGGTGTAGCAATTTTAGTTTTTATGTGGTTAGTAAAGACACGCTTGTTTTTCTTCCTACATGAAAGTGGCAGCAGGTCCACCACTGTGCTGACCAGAAGTTTCCCGCTGGAGTTATTGCATTTCATCCTCCTGCAATGGAAAATTGTTTTCTTCAAAACTAATATTTTCAGAAGAAAAATGTCCACTGCTGGAAAAAATTGATTTTTCCCTCAAAGCGGGGAACAAGCACAGGGCTGATTTCTATTTTAGAAGTGTAATCGCTGCAGAACAGTAAGAAGTAATAGAATTTTACTTTTTTTTTTCTAAAAATGTAATTTTATTTTTTTTTTTAAATATGGTTTCATCCTTCATCCTGCTGTGGATGGAAGGGGGAAGCAGCTGTTCTTCAGCTGGCTGTGCACCCTGGAACATAGCTCCCAGCCACCTGAGAAATGCACATACAAATGCAAAGCAGGTGGGCAAGATGAAAAACATGAACAGAATTGCAAATCTACGACAGGACCATGTGAAGTGAGGGAATCCTGCAGAATCTCTCCTTGGAGAAGCAGCTCTCCTTGCAGATCTACTCTGGCAGAGATTGTTTGGGGTGAAGGGGATTTTTTTGAGCTCTGGTTTTAATCCATTTCTTATGGATTATCTTATTTCCTTGCTTACTTACTCCAGCAGTTTGGGAAGGACGTCAGGGGAAGACTGCAAGACTGGGAGTGTAATAGAAGTAGGACACGTGAGAAAGCTGATACACGCCTCCTCTTTCAAGACCTGGATGCAAATGAGAAAAGGTTAATAACATTATTGTGTGGCAGTTAAATTCGGTGTTTTGAGCATCTGGTACCTTTTTGAGCTTTCAGGAAATGCAGAGTCAAGTTGCGTTTCTCAAACCAGCACCCAAATTTAACTCCTTGCCCCCACAGACGCCAACCCACAGGTCTGGTTTCTCTTTGGCTAAGTTGCTTTGCTGAGGCAAAACAAACATAGAGGCACCAAGGCCTCTTACAAAGCCCTCATAAATATCAGCTACCTAAATAATCTGTTGGGAATTAGGGCAGCAAATGCTTTGTACTTCTGGATGCGACTACGCGAGTGTGCGGCAGGAGAGGGAACCTGGCACGCAGGGGAAAAAAATCCAGGGATGAATAGCAGATAACTGCACAGCCTGGGTTCTTTTTCCTACATTTCTAGTGCAAAGAACAGTCATTTAGAGATGGGGGAGGAGGGGAAGGTGGAAGCTGAAGTCTGTGTATTACCTGGCTCTTCGATTTCTGTCCTAGGTGATAAGATGGGAGAAACAGAGGAGAATGTGGCAGATTTTAGGGCAGTCACTGACATTTATGTTCATATTCTCAGTGTGACACACATATGTTTGGCTCCTGTCTTCCTGCAGTTTGCTTGCTGTGGCTTCTCTCCCACGCCGTAACCCTGGCAATTTGTTGATGAGATGGAGTTGCTGCGTGGGGCTCCTGAGCCGAGGAAAGGGATGTGCTTGGAGCTGTGTCCCTGAGGCAGGAGAGCTGATGCGATGGGGACCAGATACCGGAGACACCGGCAATGCTGTTGATGGTTTCATCAGCATGATCAAGCCTGGTACGTGGCTTTTTCCTGCAAGTTCTGCTGCTGCCTCCATGTGGGCACGGTTATTTTGGAAGGTTTGAAAGATTTTGAGGACTGCATCTTACCCTAGCTCCTAGCCTGAGAGAGGAGAGATCTGGGGTAGACAGCAGAGAAGTGGGACAGAAGAGTTGCATTTTCCTGGGTGAATCAAGTGGGAATCAAGTGATTCTGGCTGTAATTTCAGCCTTGAGCTGATTTCTTTTGGTAATCTTTGGCAAATTGCTTCACCTTTCTGTGCTTCTGTTTCCGCTGGTTTAGCCACTTGTAAAATTTGCAGAGCAGCCACCGACCAGACAATCCAGCAAAACCGGAGAGCTCAAACTGAAATAAAGCTAACAAAGAAATGCCAGTCCTTACGGGGAGGTCAGGAGGCCCGGCTCCCCGCTCCGCGTTGTCCCTAATATCACCAATGAGGTAGTGTCATCAATGAGGTAATATCATCAGTGACATAATGACCAAGGAACTCGCTCTGGTGGCCACTTGGTGGCTCTGGCAGAGCAGCTCAGTCAGCCCTGGGACCTGGCTGGACTCTGCTGCCGCTTGGGACCCAGGGAAAATAGTTCCCCAGTACCCCCTCCCCCATACACACCAGTGCCCCCAGTACCTGCAGTACCTCCTTCTGCACCAGTGCCCGCAGTACTCCCTCCCCATATACACCAGTGTCCCCAGTACCCCCTCCCCACATACACCAGTGCCCCAAGCACCCCTCCCTCCCACCCCAGTGCCCCCAGTACACCCTTCCCATATACACCAGTGCCCCCAGTGCACCCCACCCCACCCCCCACCAGTGCCTCCAGTACCCCTCCGTCCCACATCGGTGTCCCCAGTACCCAACTCCCGCACCCCAGTGCCCCCAACACCCCGCCCTCCCACACAAGTGCCCCCAGTACACCACACCCCCCTCACCCCAGTGCCCCCAGAACCCCTTTCTCCCCGACCCCAGTGCCCCCAGTGCCCTCTCAACCCCACCCCAGTGCCTCCAGCAGCTCTCCCTCCCACACCAGTGCCCCCAGTGCACCTTATACCCCCCACACCAGTGCCTCCAGCACCACTCCCTCCCGCACCAGTGCCCCCAGTACCCACCCCGCTCACACCAGTGCCCCCAGAACCCCCTTTCGTCCCCCACCAGTGCCACCTCACCCCCACACCAGTGCCTCCAGTACCCCTCCGTCCCACACCAGTGCCCCCAGTGCACCTTATACCCCCCACACCAGTGCCTCCAGCACCACTCCCTCCCGCACCAGTGCCCCCAGTACCCACCCCGCTCACACCAGTGCCCCCCGAACCCCTTTCCCCCCTACCTCAGTGCCCCCAGTACACCCCATCCCCCCCGCACCAGTGCCTCCAGCACCCCTCTCTCCCACACCAGTGCCCCCAGTACCCACCCCCCTACACTGCAGTGCCCCCAGAACCCCCTGCACCCCCCTCCCAGTGCCCCCTCACCCCCACCCCAGTGCCTCCAGCACCCCTCCCTCCCACATAAGTGCCCCCAGAACCCCCTTTCCTCCCCCACCAGTGCCCCCTCACCCCCGCACCAGTGCCTCCAGTACCCCTCCCTCCTGCACCAGTGCCCCCAGTACACAGCCCCCTCACCCCAGTGCCCCCAGAACCCCTTTCCCCCCGACCCCAATGCCCCCAGTGCCCCCAGAACCCCTTTCCCCCCAACCCCAGTGCCCCCAGTGCTCCCTCACCCCCACCCCAGTGCCCCCATCAACTCTCCCTCCTGTACCAGTGCCCCCAGTACCCTATTCCTCCCGCACCAGTGCCCCCAGTAACCCCCCTTCACCCGCCCCGCCCGGGCACTACAACTCCGGGCGGGCGGCGTGGCCGGAGCGGGGGCCGGGGCCGGAGCCCGGGGCGGGAGCCAGGGCGAGGCCGGAGCCGAGGCCGGGGCTGGGGCCGGGGCCGGGGCCGGGGCCGGGGCCGCCCCGACGGTGCCGGAGCCGGCGGGCCCGGGCCATGGAGGGCCCCGGGGGCAGCGGCTCCCTGCGGGGCGAGATCAGTGCGTGGGGGCGGTGGGGGGGGGGGAATGAGCGTGGGGGGTAGGGGCTGATCTGCTCCGGGGAGAGGAGGGCTGGCGCTAGCGTCGTCGTTTGGGGGTGGGCAGGATGACTTTGGGGTGGGCAGGATGATTTTGGGGGTGGGCAGGACGATTTTGGGGGTGGGCAGGATGGCTTAGGGGTAGGCAGGATGGTTTTGGAAGTGGGCAGGACGAATTTGGGGGTGGGCAGGACGAATTTGGGGGTGGGCAGGATGGTTTTGGCGTGGGCAGGACGATTTGGGGGTGGGCAGGGTGATTTGGGGGTGGGCAGGGTGATTCTGGAGTGGGCAGGGTGATTCTGGAGTGGGCAGGGTGATTTTGGAGTGGGCAGGACGATTTGGGGGTGGGCAGGACGATTTGGGGGTGGGCAGGACGATTTGGGGGTGGGCAGGATGGTTTTGGGGTGGGCAGGATGGTTTTGCCGTGGGCAGGACGATTTGGGGGTGGGCAGGGTGATTCTGGAGTGGGCAGGGTGATTCTGGAGTGGGCAGGATGGTTTTGGGGGTGGGCAGGGTGATTTTGGAGTGGTCAGGATGGATTGGGAGGCCGAGTGGCCTCTCCGAAGGAAAGGGATAAGAGGAAGGGGAGGATGCTCTCCGGGGACCTCCTGGACATGGGGAGTTCTCATTGTTCCTCCAGGAACTGAAGGGCATGTGTGTTCCAAAGAGGTGGTTTTGGGGAGCTGGAGGAGAGGGGTTGGCCCCTTCCTCAGGGGGAGCCGGTGGGTGGGAGCCATGCACCACCCCAGAGGGCCCCAAACCCTGCCTCCTGCCAGCAGCTGCCTGCTGGGTTACCTTCTTGGGGCTGGAGGTGACAAAGCTGCTTGGATAGCTGCTGAGAGATCGTGCCCCGTGTATGGGGTACAGCAGGTTGGAACGTCAGGCCGAGCCCGGCAGCCTGCCCTGCGGATGGACCCCAGCAAGGACCGTAGCGGGTGCACGGCTGTGCTGCGGGGCTGGTTCCCCTGGTAGGGATGCTCTCGAGGTTGCATCAGGAATTGGCCGTGTTCCTCTGCGTTGTGCTTCAGTTGGCGAGGCAGGGGCGTTAAGTCTTGCATGTGCAGATTTAGGAGGTCTGGCCCTGGCTGTAGTCTCCCCCCCTGATCCATAACCCCGGGTACTGGATGTGGGACCCCCATCCATGGGGGCTGACAATGTTATCTCTCACGTGAGCCTGTCACATAAGGAATCATGCAGTAGCAGAGGAGAAATTTGAGGAGCCTGCAGTTTGCAGGTTCGGGGTTTTTTTTAATATATGATAGGTCTTTAATGAAATGCTGCTGGGCTTGTTCTTCTTCCCAGTCCTGTTGGTGACAAAGTGATGCTGCTCGGTGGCTGGCGATTCAAGGGTTCCATCCTCATTTGGACTTCTCGCTTCTCCTGACATGTATCATGAGAAGCTCCAGCAAAGGAAAAACATCCAGCCCAGGGATACTGGCAAAGGACATGAGGATCTGACAAGCAAATTAAAAAGTCTGCACATACTATGTGCTGTGAAAATGCTGGTACTCACAGTTCCCTTCCAGGGGGTGGTTTCAGTCCACCATACACCTCAGGATTGTGTTATTCTTCAGGTCTGGTCCATCTTTCATAACCACCGGCTTGTGTTAGCATTTACTGCTTTATGCTGGTAAATAAAAAGCTGCATTTAGGGATGGGGAGAGGGATGGTCAGTCCAGCTGAAATACAGGCCAAGGTGTTTATTTTTTTAAAAAATAAGGCAAATCACCCTTTTTCTCCTGCTCCGTCGGTGCTTGCCTTGACACAGGGGTCTTATGGAGATGCATTCAAAGGGGAGGAATTGTAGCTGAAAGGTCTGGTTTGCTGATGGTTTTTAGCATCGACCTTTATGCGAACAGCACAATGCTGCTCCTATCAGCCCTGCTTTTGCAGGGTACCAAGGCACTTATTTTTAAAACGAGGATGCATTTATCTTGCTGAAGGTCGCATGAAAATGAACGGGGCTATTCTTTACTCCTCGCTACCTTGAAAGCAAAACAAACCTGAAAGGAGATGGTATTGTCAGCTAGCGCTGGCAAGCAAAGCCCAGGCGTGCCCCGTGTAGGTGTAGATCCTCAGCAAAGGTGTTGAAGCTCCAAACTTAGTTGTCGAAGCTTCGTTGGCTTTTCGGGAAGATAGTTTTTAGGTGGGCTGAGTCGTTCTCTGGTGGCATCCCGTTTCCAGTGATTTCAGAAGGGGCCAGGAGGGACAGTGCTTCTAATGATAAATAGTTTTAAAATGACATGCTGAGTGGGGTCATGGTGTGGAATAAGCTCCTTGTTCCCAGCTCTTTCTTCTAGCTGCCAGCCCATCTGCTTTTCTCCAGCACAGAGACCCATTTGCTCCACGTGTATGGTTTTCTTTATTTAATTATTTATCCTTTCCTCTCCAGGCTTCTGGGCCGATCGAACACCAGTTCATGAAGCAGCCAGGCGGGGAGAGATCCTGCAGCTGCAGCAGCTGATAGAGAGTGGAGCCTGCGTCAACGCGGTCACCTATGACTCTATCACCCCGTTGCATGAGGCCAGCCTGCGAGGGCAAACGCAGTGTGTCAAGCTCCTGCTGGCTGCAGGGGCCCAGGTGTGTGGTTGGGTCTGATCCATCTGGGAACACCAGCTTGAAGTCTGAAGTTATTTCTGGGATCTGGATTCTCCCCATCTAGCTCTAGGCTCTTCTTCATCACTTCATCGGGTCCTGCCCTGGGGTCACCACAACCCCAAGCAGCGC
>BOSO01000255.1:181972-213440 GCA_018403395.1 Gorsachius goisagi | reverse complement strand
CCGGTTCAAGAAAGATCAGGATCTCCTAGAAAGAGTCCAGAGGAGAGCAACAAGGATGATAAAGGGACTGGAGCATCTCCCCTATGAGGAAAGGCTGAGAGAGTTGGGCTTGTTCAGCCTGAAGAAGAGAAGACCGAGAGGGGATCTAATCAATGTGTACAAATATCTCAAGGGTGGATGTCACGAGGACGGAGCCAGACTCTTCGCAGTGGTGCCCAGCAACAGGACAAGGGGCAATGGGCACAAACTGAAACATAAGAGGTTTCAGCTGAATATGAGGGAAAACTTCTTTACTCTGAGGGTGATGGAGCACTGGAACAGGCTGCCCAGGGGGGTTGTGGAGTCTCCTTCTCTGGAGATATTCAAAGCCCGCCTGGACGATACCCTGTGTAACATGCTCTGGGTGACCCTGCTTTAGCAGGGGGGTTGGACTGGGTGATCTCCTGAGGTCCCTTCCAACCCTTGCCATTCTGGGATTCTGTGACATTCTTTCTGGGATGCTCAGGGTTGTTGTAATGAAGGTGCTGACCCACCCAGAGGGCTGATGAATATTAGAAGAGGGATGGATCTGTTATTCCTGTTGGGTTGCACTGGGGTGGGCACCGTGCATCATCGGCTGGGACTCCTCAGCTCTTGCTCTGCAAGTGACTGAGTGAGCATTCCTCAGCCTGCGCTGTGTCAGCGTTAACGTGTCCTACCTCCAGATGACCGTGTCCTGCACAGTCGCACAGTCTTACTGTTGATCACATTATGCCAGGTCTGAAATCATCTCCACCACACTTTTTAAAACAGGACTCAGAGTAATTTTGACCTTTTTTTTGCATAGGAATGTAAGAATGAGGGTACCAAATAGACCAAACGATGCTCAGCCCAGCATCCTGCTCCCAATGGTGGCTGGTAGGACATGTCCCAGGAAGGAGCAAAAGTGGAAATTACAGATTATATCCCCGAAGCTCTCTAAGCCAAAAGTTGCATCATTGTTTTTAATAGCCCTTGATGGCCCTTTCTGCCATGAACAGTCCGGTCTCCTCTTGAACCCTTTTTATTGCTTTCAGCCTTTCCATCATGAGCTCAGCTGCTGCTCGTGGTATGAGAAAAGGTGCTGCCTTGCCCTTACACATGCTGTCTAATCATTTCACTGGCTTCCCCTGAGTATTTTATTATAAGAAACAGTGATTCATCATTCTCCATACGAGGGCTATGTATCAGTCATGACTATATGTACCTCTGTGATACCTCATACAAAAGATCGTCTCTTTTTTCATCTCTCCAGTGGTTCACCGGCAGAAAAGAAACCTGTAGCATCTTTGAGACAATACTGACAGTACAAGAACAGATCATGAGATATTCCCAGAGAGAGTTACTGAACAGCAACTCTCTGTGAGTCCTTACCACAGCAAAGGGATTCAAGTAAAGCTGTTTTAAACATCCTACTTTGGTAATGTGGTAAAATGCCGGTATTGATTCAAATGGCAAAGCAGAGAAGACCCGTGGGGGAAAGAGTGGGACTGAGATGCATTAGCAGCGTTGCTGCGGGAAAACATTGTCCTCGAGACATCTAAAATTCACATTTCCAGTCTGCCTGGGCACATTTAGAGAGAAACACATTTCCTCAACCACACACCAACTGCGAGATGTTTGGCTTGAGTTCCTTTGAGGAAACCATCTGCGTTCACCAGCCAGAGCTGTGTCTACTCCTGATTCCTCGAAGGGCCAGGAGCCCCTTGAATGCTTATCAAAGTGCCTGGCTTCCAAAACAAGGAGCTTGTGTGGCCTGGAGGACCCTCAGGTGTCTTCTCAGCCCTAAGTAAGTATAAAGAGATGTTTCATCAGATAGGAGGGGAAAATAGCCGCTTCCCCAACTGCCGAGGTTTTGCCTCACTCGGAGCCAGCGTGAGTCACCCCGGCACCGCTGCGTTACACGGACCTGCTCGGGTTAATAAAATCACTGCCAGAGCCTGGGCAGCTCATGGGATGCTGTGTGGCTTTCACATTGACGTCACTGCTTCTCATTTACCCTTGGGTGATAGTGGCCGAAATTCATTACTACCTGGCAGCCGTCGGGTAAGCCGTGCAAAATAAATCAGTGGTCTCCATTGCAAACAGGTGTCTGCAGCACAAAAGGCACTATTCAAATCGGCAGGGCAGGAAGGGATTTTTCATCAAGGAAGTGAAGACAGAATGAGTTGTTGGAGTGAGGGGAATTCGCAGGCAAAGAGTGATAACGGTGAGAGGCAGGGGGGGCTTTCACTATAGAAACAGCGGAGAAGCAGTTGGAGCATGGGGGATAGGGAGGGAGTGACCGAAGGAGACAAAGAGGAGTTAAAGTGAGCAATTCGCCTTTATTATAGGAAAACAGGAACACTGAATGAAACTGGAAAATACATTTAAAAGTGTGAAGAGGAGATGACCTTGCCCAGTGGAGGTGGCCCTTGCCACGGTGTATCTTGGAGGTCAGGAGCGCTGTGGGGCTGGAGAAAGGCCTGGGTGTCTGCATCAGGACGGGAAGGCACAGGTATGTCCAGGAGAACACACAGTCTCTGGTGTTTCTGCCTCCACTGAGGGTATGGAGACTTTCAGGGTAGGACCCAGGCAACAGCTCATGAGCTGAGAAAAAAAAAAAAAATCTCCTCTAGGATACTTCAAAATGTGGATTTCTTGCACCTTTGATTGCATTGTTTGATCCCGGCCATTTTCAGAGCTGGGCCACCACATGGGACAGAGCTGGTCTGGCATCTTCATGAACCTTTCTTTGCAATTTATTCAGGGCAGGATTAAATATATTAGTCAGGGCAACAGGGAAGTTTCAGTTTTGTGTCACATCTGGTCTGGGGGTGGAGGACATCTGTTCCCAGGACCTGGAGCCAGTGGGCATTCACAGCAAGCTTTTAAAGCTCCTCAGCCTGGTGCATTTTGCCAGCCCTAAAAATAAGCCTTGAAAGAGGAAATCAAATCTTCACAGGCTTTCCTCCAGAGCTACTAAAAGATCAAGCAGTACACTCCTATATCACCTGCAAAAATGCAGATGTTCTCATCTCCCAGCTCACATAAAAGCCATTTCTCACCCAAAGTAAATCTGGGTAGTTCTAATTTCCTTCTTGTTCACACAAAAAGAGAATACAAATTGCAGATGGCACTGCCTGTTAAGGAGGAATCTTTTGTTTTCCGGGCAGATCATTAGTAACATAAAATGTTATTGTGCAATCATTACAAAGGTGGGAATCCTGTTGGGTTGAATGGCTATTTTTTGTCTCTAATTTTTTTTATGAGCAAAAGGCTCCCTAGAAGGCAGGAGGATATTATTTGAAACTTAGATTTCCCAGAACATAATTCCTTTGTTCAGTATTAAAAAAAAAAAGCCCCCAATCATCAAAAATCTGAGTTCCATTAAATACAAAATCCTCTCCCAGGAAGGCTCCTGTGTTCATTCTGGGGCTTGCTAAGAGGAGAGCCCGGCTGTGCTGGGCACAGGTACACAAGTAGCTGGGGCATGAGCTCTTCTGGCATCAGGAGACAGTGCGCATCCCCTCACACTTAGCGTTGGGCAGGCACGGGGTAGGGGCCGATCTCTAGTTTCATTCCAGCCTCTTGGGTCTTCGTTGTATTTTTTTTTCTCCAACCTGTTGCCTGGTCTGATGTATTTTCACTTTGAGCTTTTTGGGAGAAAGATTCCTTCCCATATGAATACAGATCCAGTGCTCGGTGCAGTAGAATTCTCCAGCTTTAGCAGGGCCTTTCAATGCTAATGTAGTAAAAATATACAATTTATTTATCAAAGCCTCCTTTAAAGGAGCTGATGGAAGAAACAGGTTTTAACCTACTTCTGATCCTCGGGAAAGCAAGCACTTTGATTCTCTCCTTCCCAGACAAATAGCATTGCATTAGTTGATTCTGATTTTATTAGCTATAAAACACTTTCTATTTTTATTTTCACATGCCATTGACTTTGTTTGGTACAGACACAGCTGAAGAAGAGCTGATTTTTCAAGTGCAAATCATGTTAATAGATGCCCAGTTCTTTCCACTCCACCCACAGAGCTGTAAGAAAGAGAGCAAAGAAAGATGATGCCCAAAGAATATTTTCCTGCTGCATTTCCTAAATCACCTCCGAGGCCACTTTACCCCTTCTGAATTCCCAAATGTGGAGCAGGGATGGTTGCTTTAGTACTTCTGGCGCTGTCTCTTCACATCAGGAGAATTTATTTGCATGGAGGAGTGAAACAATACGATCAGACAATGAAATCTCAAGTGGTGAAGTGTGTGAAATTCTCCACTACTATTAGTTTTTATGATGCATTTCTTCACTGCTTGCAACTACAACTGATGGATTTGGAGCAGAGAGTGCCTCTTATCGCTGCTTTTTATCAGCACAGGGTGAGCAGCAGCAAGCAATCAAAGTGTTGCTGTATCCAAACGGCATCTCTGCATCCAGGGATGGAGCCACGGGGAGAGCTCACTCGTTGGGAAGTTATCTATCTAATTACGTGACTGTTGACTGGGCACAGGCTACACATCTAGGTGTCCCCAGTAAAAATATTTTTTCTTAGAACTTGATCTGTGTTAAAATATGTTGACTTTTTCTCTTGTTATTTGCTTCTTTCCCTGCCTCGGTATTTTTGAACTGGTGGTGGGAGTGATTAGAAGAAAGGTTTTTATCCACCATTAAAATATCTGGTTCAGAAAGTCCTCTAAAGAGTCATTAAATGCAGATGAGGGTATGAGGTGCCCTTCCTGAGCAGAATTACAAAGAAGTAACACTGGAGACAGTGTTCAGAGGTGGATGCTGGCAGGAGTTCAAGCATCCACACTTGTTCTTATGGCCATGACCTCCCTGACATCTCCTGCCCATGGTGGGGGTTGCGGAGGGTCCTTTCCTTGCAGGCTCCATTGAACTTCGATAAGAGAACAGCTCCGGGACTGAGGAACGGGTTGTTCCTTCGGACAGAGAAAAGTTAAAGAGAGAGACCATTCTTTGGTGGTATTTGCTCTTCATTTCCTTGGCTGACCTGTAGAGGTTCCCAACAAAGCAATAGCATATAGGATTGAGGCTGGAATTGGTGAGGCCAAGCCACTGGGCAAAAGGTCTGAGCTGCAGGATCCAAGGAGAAGGAGTCACATCCTGCAGAGATTTGGGGATGTTGAAATCAATCCAGATGTCCATCAGATAGACTGGCAGCCAGGAGATTGCAAACAGCAGAACCAGGGCCACCACCATCTGCGCTACCTTCTTCCGGATCTTCAGCCTGGAGGCTGGCAGAGATCGGTTCAGGGCACTGCTCTCCTTCAGCTGGCTGCTGCGGCTCCACAGCCGGCGCACTGTGAGGAAGCAGATGACCATGTTGAACAGGACTGGCAGGCAGTAGAGGGCACAGAAGAGTAGAAAGTTGTAGGCTTGCTTGAGCGTCTCCTGAGGCCAAATCTCCCTGCAGATGGAAAACACCAGAGGCAAGCCCTCCACCACCCCAATCTCATCCCGTTTATTCATGAAGATGAGGGGCATGCATATCCCTGAGGACAACAACCACACCACCAGGATTGTGCTGAGGATCCTCTTCTGGGTGAAGAAAGACCGGGCATTGAGTGGATTGTGCACGCTGTAGTACCGGTTCACACTGATGACGGTCAGGCTGAGGACACTGGCGGAGACAGAAACAGCCTGGATGAAGGGCACCGCTCGGCAGAGGAAGTCCCCATACACCCAGGCTTTGTAGATAAGGTTGCCCACAGTGATGGGCATGCAGACGCATACCACCATGAGGTCGCACACCGCCAGGTTGATGAGGAGGCTGCGGGTGGCACTCAGGCTGGACACCCGACTCCGGCGCTTCCGGGTGAGCACCCTGATGGACATGATATTGCCCACGAAGCCCACCACAAAGGACACCAGGTACATCGCCGTGAGGGTGATGGTGATGGGCTCCTTCACGAAGAGGAAGAGCATCTTCTCCAGCTCTTCCCAGCCCAGCTCCTGGCTCCCGTTCCAGACCCCGCCTTGGGTCCGGTTCTCCTCCTGCCAAAGCTGCAGAGGGCCTGGGGGGGCGCCGGGGGCGGGGGGGGAGGAATTCATGGCTGAGCCCCCCCGGACACCCCGGGCTAACGGAGCAGAGCCTGTCCGAGCCCTCCTGGCATGTTTAGCCGGGACCGGCCACGCCTGCAAAAGAGGGTGCAGAGAGAAGGGATGAGCGCGGGCTCCGGGCAATGTTTTCCCTTCCCGGGGATGGCGCCGGGTCAGAAATGGCTTCTCGGCAACTTAGTTGAGAGGCGGCCGTGAGCGCTGGGGGGGCCGGGCTGGGCGGCGGGCACCGGCCCGGGCAGGGGCGGCGGAGCCGGCGGGGAGCTCCGTGCCCAGCCGCGGGGAACCGGGGGCTCCGGGCGGGGAAAGGGGAAAGCGGCCGCGGTCCCCCCTGCACCCCGGGAGAGCAGCGGCCCCGCCGCGACTCCCCTCCCTCCCGGGAAAGTTGCGTGCCCCGCGGCTGCGCTGCCGAACCCCGGTCCCGGGCTGCCCCCAGACCCCCGGTTCCCCCTCGCCCCCCGGTTCCCCGCTCCCCGGTTGCTCGGTTCTCCCGCGGTCCCGCGGCGCGGCGGCACTCACCGGGCGGAGGGCGGGCAGCGTCGGGCCGGGCTTCTCCCGCGGGCGGCTCCGCCGTGCGCCAGCAGCGCGGGATCCGCTGACACCTGCACCCACGGGCACCCACGGGCACCCAGGGGCACCCAGGGGCACCCACGGCACGGCGAGCCCGGCGCCCACCCTGCGCCCCGCAGGCAGCGCGGCGCGCACAGAGGGACACTCACCCGGCGCTGCACACGCACACAGCCCCGCACGCACGCACAGCCTGGTCCTACAGCCCCCCCCCCCCCACACGCAACCCCCCCCCCCGCACCCACACGCTCCGTGCGGGCTCCCCCTGCAAACACTCGGCTGCACGCACCTTTCTACAGGTGCCCTGCCCGGCCCTCCCTCCCTTGCCCACCCCACCGCTGCACACACACACAGGCACCCTGGGGTGCACGCACCACCCGCCCTCTGCACACCCACCCCCCCGCACCCACTCCCACATCTCCGCGTGTTCGCACCCGCTTTGCACCCCCGACCCCTCCCGCTCACTCTCGACCCCTCCCGCTCACCCCCTCCTTGCACGACTCAACCTTTGCACACACACACACACCCACACACACACACACCCCCACACACACACACCCTTTGCACCCCCACACGCGCACCCCGTGCACACACACGCACTTTGCACACCCCCACGCCCCCCTCTCGCCCTGCCCTGCAGAGGACACCCCCCCCCTCCCCTCCCTCCGCCGGCAGTGCCGGCTGGGTCCGCTCCCTGCCCGGGCCGGGCTGTGCTAGGCTGAGCCAAGCCTTGCCGAGCCGAGCCGTGCTAGGCTGAGCCTTGCCGGGCCGAGCCGTGCCAGCCCGGGCTCCCAGTGCCCGCCCGCCCCGGCCGTGGTGCTGAAGGGACAGCTCCGCCTGGGCCGGGCAGGAGCGGGCAGGGAGCGGGCAGGAGCGGGCAAGGATGGGCAGGACCAGCCAGGGACCTGCCAGGGTCTGGGCAGGGACCAGGCAGGGCAGGATCAGGCAAGGACCAGACAGGCAGGGAGGTGCACGCACTTCGCCGGACTCTTTCTGGTGTCCCACTCCCCTTCTCCTCTCCTGCGGGTTCCCTGGGCTCTGCTACAGCAAAGCATGGAGGTACCCAGGCACTTCAGTGCTTACTTCTGCTCTAACATCAAACCCACCCTTCCCCTGTCCTTTCCAGCAGAGGCCAGTGCACCAATGAGTAACACCACAGCAGGTGATGGTGGGAACCCACTGGAGCAAGGAGCACTCCAGAAGGAAACACAGGTTTTTGTCTTTTCTTTTAAATTGAAGGAATGGGAAGAACGGGTCACGGAAAAAAGTTACTTGAAAAAGTTGAAGGAACAAGGTTGTTTGTAAAATGAAGCTTTTGACCAGAGGTACTCAGATGATGCCAGTGAATCACGGGGAAATGTTTGACAAGAGGAACTGATTCCTCTGCCTGACATGTTTATTTTTTGTTTCCTTTCTTTGCCTTCTCTGAGAGAGAGCAGGGTAACAAGTACAGCCCAGGTAGAGGCTGTTTGTCACTGGTGAATGGTGAATGCCCTTGATTTCAGTAGGAAAGTCTTCATCCATTTTAGTCTATTTATGTGAAAGAAGAAAGTAAATATTTTTGGTCAGCCTTATGCGAAATGAAAGACAGATCAGCAGTGGAACCACATTTGGGGGGGTAGGGAGGGGGGGAATGTGATCAGTGTATAAAGCTCTTCTGCATTAGAATGCATTTGCTTTAAGCATGTGACTGCTTATTCCCTTATAGTTTTATGTATGTGTATTTATAGACCTTCAGAGACAAACAACTTCTACAAACTAATTATAATGTGTTGCCCAGAGCACAAGGTACGCATTATTCTATGCAGTGAAATGCACGGATACTCTCATGGATATCTAAAATCTGCTGCAATTTCACAGCTGCTCCACAAGCAAATAGATCTGTCGCAAACAGGCAACTACACGGGCCAGGGTCGAAGCTGGCAATTGGAAATCTCCATGCACCCAAGCCCCTGCCAGCCACTGCCCAGCCTCCCTGAAGCAGACCTGTCATTACACACAGAAAAAAGCAGAACGGAGGTGTTTAAGTCAACAGTTTTAGTAGGGTGTTAACAGAATACAAGAGAAGAGAGTGAAGGAATGTGCCAGGGATCTTTGAATGTGTTTTGTCCAGGTAGTTGCTTTCCAAATGTTCAGGCTAATAAATACAATTAACTTCTTTTTTTCCTCCCCCATGCACTTCATTTGTAACCTGCATGATTTACTGCTGAGGAAGCTTCAGGGCTTAAAATACTCGACTGGAGTACTAAGTTGATCAGTGGTTCGATATAATTAAAATGAATCTGCTTTTGCATCCATTGACACAACTCACAAATGCCAAGTCATCTCTAACAACAAACGACAAATCTATATGCTGTGTGCAGCTGACAGAGAGGACAAGGGCATTGATTATAAGGAGATCATTGATTCTAACGTGTTCAAAGTCACCGGAGAGCTCAAAATGGGGAATTCCTAACAAAAAGAAATGCTGTACCCTTTTCACATTGGTTCCCCTCTTATGGAACAGCTTTGGAGTGGAAGCTAAATAAAGCCCACTGGAGACAGGAGCCATCCTTCACCAGCAAGGGTAATGGACTGGACTGTGATCGTACAGCAATGTGCATCAGAAATAACCCACTGGTCTCACCGGAGTTACAGCTGTGAAGAACTGACCTGAGAGGAGGAGTGAGTCAGCCACTTTGGGGCTTTGCCAGAATCTCAGAAAAACTCAGAACAGCTCCCAAGCCTGCTTGGGCTGCCCAAACCCGCTCTGCCCATTGCACATCAGAGTCCCAGGACAGTGTAAATTTAGCATAGCTGCCTCAGCACAATCTCCCTGCTCCCCGGGAGTCACACAGCTGCAGCGACGTTCTGTCTGTCCCAGGCCCAGGAACCGATGGAAGTTCAGGAAACCCTGAGGCTTTTCCAGCTTGTGGTGGTGACCAGATGGACCAGTTCCTTGAGAGTGTGAAGGTGGAGCAATTCCTCCAGCTCTGCATCTACTTACAGAGGCTCATGGGGAGACCACTTGAGCTTTTCTCCCTGCTGAATACTCGGGGGACGGTACTCAGACAGACTCCCTGCCAGTGCCTCCCCATGGGGAACGCACACTCCTGCGTGGTCCCAGTGGAGCTGCATCCTTGACCCCTGTGTGCTGGCATGCACCCAACCAAAGGGCACTTTGCTTTCTTAGCTGTCTTCCCCTGCATATCCCCACAGACCTGACGTGTCTCAGCTGCCACAGTTTGACCCAAAGGTCTATTTTGAGGACATAGCTGCTTTTCCCCACTGTGCTTGCCCAGCAAATAAGTGGGATGGGGTCTGCTCACTTCACAGAGTTGAAACAAAATGAACAAAATGAGGGCTTGTCTCAGACGAGTGGGGGCTGGATTGGTGCTATCAGGATCGGCGGTCTGGGTGCTGCTTGTGCACATCCCAGTACATCCCAGCTCAATGTGAGGGGGGAGCGCTGGCACAAGTGAAATTGTTTCCCACTGGCTTTGCTGCAAGGTGCTGGTTGGGCTGCCCTTGGAAAGCACTGGATAAACCCCACCTTCATTGCCCCCTTATCCCTTCTGCCCCCCACACTTTTTGATTGATGGCATGGAGACAGGCAGACCCTGGGGTGAGGGAGGCTCCCTGAGCCCTTGTATCACGCACTCCTTCTCCCTCTCAGGGACCCTGCTGCTGCTGCAGCCCAGGAGGGTCTGTGTGAGCATTTCTAATGCTTGATATAAACAGGAGCAATGCTGAAACCTGGCTCTCTGGCCATCAGGAGAGAGTAAGAGCATCACCATTTGCTAGCTTGTATTGGATAAAAAAAGGTGTCCATCCTTCTCTGGGACTTTTTCTTACAAATCTCTAACCCAGCAATAAAAATCCCCAAATCCTGGGTGCCATCAGTTTGGGGGACCTCTGAGCTGGTTTTGCCGCTCCCTCTGCCGGTGGCTGCTCTGTCTCACCGCTGCTCCAGCACTGCGGTTTCAGGAGGGACATGAGCTGTTTCTGGCACCATGGCCCAGGCCCTCAGCATAGCTCCGGCGTGGCGTTTACTGATGTCAGCGCATTGACGCGGCTGCGAATCCAGGAGGAGATAAGAGGCCAATGTTGCACACAGTCAAAGGCAATACACAGAAGATGCCAAGTACACTTCAGATTCTTTGAAAATAAAATCACAAAACAAATAAAAAACATCTGGGAATTGGTGTTTGTTGTTTGTAATTACTGTTATGAGAGTGAAAACCCTTTTTCTCCTGTTATTCTTCCCTCTCGATCAAAGAATGAAACATTTCAACTATTTCAAGTGCCCTTTGGAGGATTTTGAATGGAGAATGTGTGCATTTCTATGCCTGAGAATATTCACTGATGTCTGTTTTCATAAGCAGATATGTGCCAAATTCTTTATCTTCCGTCCTTTTTATTGGAAGCCTCTTAGATTGAGTGCTCCAGAGATGTAGTGGCTGAAATAAAAAGATAATTTAGTACAGAAGAATTTGTCTGATACAATGTTCACTCACTCAAGAACAATGAAACACCATTTTGGCATTCGTGTGACTGAAAAATCTATCTTTCAGATATATTTGCTTTGGGTTTGTGCAGAAGTGCAGGCAAGTAGGAGGCTGGGGAACGCAGGGCTGAACGTGCTCCTACAGGGACCCTGCTTAAAACCAGGACCACACCAAGTGAGTGTGACCCTGTCTCATTAAAAACAGAGTCACTAAATGTCACTGCACAACAAAGTGGATTTATTTTTTTTAAAGGAGGAATCAGTGCTATGGATCCCTAATTCATTGCCCAAATTTAAGCACAAGGTTTTGAAGTGATACTGAGCAATGACTAAGTCAAGTCTTTGAGAAATTAGGAGAAGCTGGGACTTAGCAGGGGTGGCAGCAAAGCAACCCTCTACTGCTGCCCACACCCACCCTTCTCTCCTGTGACCCTGGATCGGCTGAAGCAGTGGTGGGATTTCCTCCATGTCCATGTTTTGTGTTGTGGTCTCACCCTTTTAACCAATACAGGCACCATCAACCCTGGGGAGAAATAATTTAATTAGAACCAGACTGAAAGCAAAGCCCAAACCACGCAGATTTGATAATTGAGGAAATCTTGTGGTCTGACCAGGTCTGTGGGGCTCCATTTCATCCTGCTGTAACTCCAGTGGTCTAAGCAGTTTGCCACGGATACTACCGAGAAGGGAGGCAGATAAAACAATATTAAGAGCCAGGAGGGTTACGACAGTCAGGCCTCTATCCTCCTACCTGGACGCTGCCAGATTTGCATAACAATATTGCTTCCCTGGTGCTCTATACCCAGGTGCAACAGGCTAATAAAGGGCTTTTTAGATGAGAAAGCTTTCTCGGTTCCATCAGCTGATTGCCATCTGGGGGAAGGCTCTGACAAAGGCTTTAAATTTGCCACTGTTTGCTTCTTTCCCAGCTGCAGAAGCTTGCAGAGGGGGAATGCAGGAAGGAAAGGCTCTGAGAAAAGTGCTTTCAGGGCCCAGATCTGCTAGCGTCGGGGAGGAGATAAAGATTTTACAGGATACAGTAGGAGGGGGTTTGTCTTTCTGAGCAAGATGATTTAGTCTCAGCCTAGGTGATGCTTTGTTGTCAGAAAGTGGATACACCTGGGGTCAGAGTGCAATAAGAGTTAGAACTTGAGCACATTTGCAACAAGGGCTTGGAGATCAAGTGCTATGTGTTTAAAAATAACTTTCCTATATTTTGTGCTTCTAATCAGGAAATCCTCAGGATTTCTGCTCTGTGGATTCAAGAGGGGATCAGCTGGGAGGCAGGGAGAGGTGCGATCCTGAATGCTCTCCAGCAGCCTACTCTAGTGTTTTGACAAGATAAGAGAAAAAAAAAAAAAAACCCTCCGTGAGCTGTTCTTAATTTTGGGCAACTTTTTTAGACAGAATCTCCGCAACTAGTCATAGAAAATCAGGCAGGCAGAGGCTTTGGGTGGTTGTTAAACCTTGTCAGGATCAGTTGTAAACTTTTTTGCTCTAGTAATAATTCCTCACCTCTCTCTATGCAGTGACTCATCTGGAAAGACTCAGGCAATTTACTGGCGTACAATCACTGCCCTCTCATCGGTGCTGACCACGTCTGTCTTTCTGCTTCCAGTGTGTGTTCGCAGCACAGAGCAGCTTCAAGAAATGAAAGCTGACAATAGCTGGAGTTCAGCGCAAAGGCGGGGGGTTAGAAGGTGAAATAGCTGCATCTCAGTTTTACTCCCAGTTTTTGAAACCAGCAAGCTTTTGTGCGATAGATCACACAGCAATTGCTAAGCCTTGCTTCAGAGAGGTGGTATATCAAGGAAGGGGAAGAAAATGAAGGGATGTTGGTGGCTTTTTGGTTGTTGTTTGGGCTGGAAAAATGCTGATTAGTAGCTGAGACCACAGCAATATCTGTGTACAGATGGATGGAAAACTCCCTGGGCTAATGAGCTGCTCAGCAGCCCTGGTCCCTCATTTAAAGGGTTGGGTCATCTGTGTGACCTGGGCTGTCCTGCAGGCTGTAGAGGGGTTCACCAGGGAGCCTGTTAGCATGTTAAGGCTTGGGGCAACACCTGATACAGATCATAAAAAGTCCCAGCCCAACCTGCCCACAGGCTACATGGCCAGGCCATAAGCTGCAGGCTGAGAGCACCAGGCTGGAGGCAAACGCACCCGGTTCCCTCCTTCCTTTTCTGCTCTGCTTCTTTCCTCCATGTGTTTTGGTTTCCTCACCCACCCAAGGGTGTTACAATACTTCCTTCTCTTTATAGTTTACTTGGATCCTTACAGTTTTAAAGTTCTTTATAACATCCAGCCAGCCTTACAATGGTGTGATGGTGGAGAGAAAGCATCCTCATCTCCATAGGCTGTTGCCTTCTGCTCTGGTAAAGCCAGAGATTTGGCTGGCTAGGTTCATATAGCTTGAAGGAATGATAGATCGCATCTAGCTTTGGCAAGAGGGTCTTGAACAGACTGCAGAACTGGAGGGCCAGCAAATTTGGGCATCAGGCTAATTTCTGTCACCCTTTCCTTATGGAACAGGGTTATACAATAACACAGCTGCCAAACAAAGTGATACCATCAGCTTCCAATTCTTCAAGCTCCAGAGCAGATCCTTTCTTTCAGGAAATAATCCCTCTCCAGCCTGCATTTGATGTCTGCAGCTGGTACCTGCCACCATGCATGTAAGATCAGGGCTGGGAGGTGTACTTTCCTGTCTGAGCTGGCTCTGGATGGAGATGCTGTGAGTGAGAATGGCTTTATAAAGCTCTCCTTAAATGCAATAAAAGAAACACCTCTCTGCTTTCCAGCAGACACTCATTTCTAGCTGCAATCTGGGGCTGCCTGATGCCTCAGAAATGCCTCTTCCCAGCCAGAACTGAGCATTACTCCTCCTTTCCTCCTTTTTTTTTTTTTTTTCCTCATGCTCTTCAGAAACATTTGCTGAACAGGGCTGAAGATTTGCCCCTTATGTTCCTCAGTCCTGCCAGCCAACACCTGTGACTCCTGAGCATTTAAGGAGTTTGACAACCCATGTTGTTGAGTAAGCAGCCTCTTAGATAAGGGCTCAGAGGTGTAAGGGAGAAAGTCATTGCTGATAAGGTCTGCACTTGGAGCAGCTGTCTCTGCAGCAATGTGTCGGGAAAACTGAGGCCTTGGAGGACGTGGGAAATTAGAGATGCCATAGACGTGGGTCCAGGATCACTGAGCTGCACCACAACACAGTTTTTTAGGATCGGGGGGAGGTGAGCAGCTCCGCAGCAGCGCAGGTATCGTCCATCAGGAGCTGCTCCTGGGAGCATTGAAATGGGAGGAGAAAGGGAGTTGTTAGTTAAATGGTTAACAGCTGCCCTCCTCCTGCTTTCCTTCACCAGAGAAGGTGGCCAGCTAGCTACGAGTAAGTAGCTGAACATCTAGCATCAAAGGTTTTGGGGAGGTTTGTGTGGCTTGGGGTTTTTTTTGTAGAGGGATGGTCATGTAAAACCAAAAAGCATCAAGTCAGAAAATGAGTATGAGGCAGAATACATGACTTTCTCCTTTTTTTGTGCTTTCCTAGAAGTCTTTCCCACTGTACTGGCAGCAAGTCCTTGCCCCTTTTCCACTGCCTTTCCTATCTCAAGGCAGGACCTGGTGTCTGATATTCAGGTGTCCCTTGCTAAGGCTGGCAGGGACAGTGTCACTCAGATGTCTCCAAGCTGCTGCTCTGCTGATGAGATGTGACTGTCACTGACATGGGAGCTGTTTGCTCACCAGCCTGTGAGGAAATTGCAGGTGCTTGCGGCTGGGGTATGCGGTGATTGCCAGCAGTGTCAGCAGCACCAAGGAGCACTCTCTGATCATGCATCGGCAGATGCGCCGCAGGAGATCTGCAGTGCTGTGACACTGCCAGAGGGGACCTTGGCCTGGGGTGTCCTGGCACAGCTCAAGCACGAAGGATTATGAGCCTGTCCCCTTGTCAGACTGGGGACAAGCCAGAGCATCTTACTGAACTTTGCAGATCCAACCTAAATGAGGAGAATCAGTGGGAAAGGGAGAGCCCACGTGGGAGGTCACCACCTCTCCTGGCTTTGCCTCCTTGTGTCCCTCCCCAGTTTCTGTAAGCTTTAAAGGCAGCAGCTGCTGCTTTATAAGCAGATCCTGATCCCATCCTGCAGTAATTGCTCACTCTGGCAGCATTTCAGCCTGGCTCCTGAGCTGCGCTTGGCCCCAGCAAAAATATTGAGCCTGGCCTTTAGGTTGGGCTGTGAAACCCTGGTCCCTCCCAGAGCTGCACCCCCAGCTGCCTCTGCTCCTTCCCTTTCAAAAGGCCTCCAGCTCTCCAAAGTGTGCCCCTGGGGCAGGGGCTCATCGCCATCAGTTCCCTCCCTAGTTTCAAACCCTAGGTCATGAATAAGAAAGCTGGTTAAAATTTGGACGAAGGAGTGGTTCGTTCGTTTTGATCCCTTCAATACCAGCACGCAATGCCTCTGTGCAAGTCTGATGTGCCAATCCCCTCCCGGAGTTTAATTGACCATCATAATTGTGGGACTTCATTTTCCTCCAGAGTTTCTCCTTAAGGGGCAGATGAGGGTCACAGACTTGGAGGGCATCTCTCATTCCCCATAAAACTGCAAAACAGCTGTAAACAGCCAGCCCTGGAGTTTTGCTCCCAGAGATGCCCTGTAGCTCCCCAGACTGCTCTTGCTCTGGAGGTCCCTTCACCCTTGGGAGTGTTTTGGCTGGAGGAAGCAGCCGATAAAATCCCGAAGCCAGCAGCAATGTCAGGAGAGATTGGACTCAGTGCAGATGGCACCAGAGTGAGCCGCTGGCAGAAGCTGGGGGGAATGTGTTCAGGAGTCAGTGCATAATCTCTGCCGCGGCCTGATTTTTTGTGGCATATCTTTATTTGTTTGTACTTGAAATATTTTTGCTCTGTTTGTCTGCGGTCCTTTGTGCTCGCTTCTGGAGAACAATGAAATTGTGGTGTGTTTCTGCAGCAGTGGCTATGGATGGAGTTTGCGGCCATATAAGTACAAAGTGTTACCCTTCCAAATCATTTCATCAATTTTCCTCCATGAAAAATGATCTGTCTCAATCAAACCCCAAAGAAGGACAAATAAAAAGAACAATTTCTTTCAAAGGCAGTTCAGCTTTATCAGATGTATGACACAGAGATCCCAGCGGGCCTGATTTCATCTGTGTTTGTGCCTGTTTTACTGAAGGGATGGCCATAGGGGTAAAGTTTGTTGAACCCTTGAGTTACATCATGACAACCAGAACTTGAGCCGACCCTCTTAGATGGATTTATTCCAGACCAGAGGAAATTTCACTATCTCCAGCCTTTCTGGCTTGCAACCAAGACCATGGACTTTTCCAAACCGTATTTTCTGTCCTTTCTGGAGGGAGGCTGTACCACTTGGGACCATTTGTGTTCCCATTGTGCTCTTTGCCACATGAACAGGGTGGTTTCCTGTTAGTGTTCTTTATGGTCTGGAAAAACATTATCAACTTTTTAGCAGACTCAAGATGCCACAAAATTGACATTTATGTGCTGTGGTTAGTGACGTGGTCACCTCTTCCTCCTAAATCCTTGAGATTATAAATAGAGGGAGGAGTTGGGAATGGCCAATTTATGCACTGAGAAAAGGCTGGAGCAAAGCCGTGACCTTCAGAGATCCCACCCACAGGCAATGACTGACTTCTTACCAAATGATTTCTCCTTGATGGAAAGGACTGGCAAGGCAGGATTGTCTTTGCCTTTTGCATCAGGAATGTGGTCTGTCTTATGTCTGAGGAACAAAGGAGTGATTTGGGGGCAGCGGTAATTGCATTTTTGGAGTGAGTTCCTGTTCAGATTTAATACTGTGGCATTATGCTTCTTATGATGCGTGCAATTAAAACAAAGTAAAAATTAACATCTTTTAGCCTGCTACAGCCTGGTCAAGGAGATATGTTGCACTCCAAGGAAGAGGGTGGAAAAGAGAAGAGGGTGCAAGGACAAGTGGACAGTTTTGATTTTGAAAGACAACTGAAACAGAGGAGAGAAGGAAACAAGAACGCACAGCAAAGAGAAAAGCCAGAGACTATCCACAGGAATAATGGCACTTTGTTCATTCTGAACTTAGAATAATTTCTAGAACCTGGTTTCCTTAGACCCTTTTGTTTGGAGTCCAGCTGCAGTTCTGGTGCATGATGGAGGGACCACTTTTATGTGTCTGTAAGCTTTTACCCTTTTCTGACCCACTACATCTCTATTAGGGTCTGTCTAATAAGCCTGGAGTTGGCAGGACTCGGGCTGAGCAAACATTTCTCAACTGGTGAAGGGAATCTCTGGAAATATCTTCCAAGTTGAATCTTATCACCCTAATTTACATACGTAGGACCTTCATTTCATATTAAACCTCAAAGCTTTTTTGCTTGCAGTAGTTTGCCAATGTTGAAAACATGCAACCCTCAGCCTGTGTCCTCCTACCCAGTCATCAGCCCTTGGCTCATACCATGTGCCTGGAGATTTGCAGGGAATGAATAACTCGATTGATCTGCCAAGTAAGGGATATCTCAGCGGGGGTTTCCTTGGTTTTTATTGGCAAATATAGTAGCATTTTTGCCCAGCTCCTGGAAAGAAGTGTGCCCTTCCATCCCCAACATCCACACCTATTACATCCTTCACCACATGGCCAGTTAATTCACACCCTGCTCTTGGGCAAACACAATTTCTAGGGTAACATTCAGGTGTCCAGACTACTCAAGGCAGACCTAATCTGTCAGGCTGTCCAACAGCAAAGATGATAAGGCCTACAAATCCCATTGTGCACCCTAAGGCATAGGGGCAGAAGGTCTTTGATGATCTGGGCTATGGTTAGCGACATGGCTGGGTGCTGCCTTAGCAGCATGGGATTGGAATGACCATCCCTTTCGCTATGAGGACACATGCATAGCCATCTCCCTGGCTGGTGATGGCATGTGTTCGGTGGAGATGGTCTCCAGCTGGATCAAGAGCTTAAGGGGAATGATCTGTGAGACTGTCCCAACTCCAGCCTCTAGTAAAGGCCTCGTTTGGTGATTTCCACTGAAGAAAGGGCAATATCATTGAGAATCTGAAGCTTGGTGATGGATGAAAGCTGCTTCTGACGATGCTTATACTGCAAGATTTTGTTTTCATCAATGAAGATGTGGAAATAGTCCTGGTCAGAGTAGATTTCAACCTGAAAGAGAGACTGTGTTAGGTTCACCATGTGGTCACACATCCTCGCTGGACCTTGCTGCCATCATATCAGTGACTGCCTGGATCTGGGCACACGCATCTACAACCTGCTTCAAATCCTGCCAGAGCCGACACGTGCACTGCTCACCCCTATTTTGGGCAAAAGGAGGGAATAATTGAGTTCTTCACCTCATGGTAGCAGAAACTGGTGATTATGCAAAGCCTGAAGTGAAAACATATGCAGCTTCCAGGGATTATTGCTGGAGCTCTGCCAGAGTTGGGTGTAAATCAGCAGCAAATCAGGAGACAACAGGAATACTAATGGGGGACAGAGCCAGAGAGGGGACGTTACTGGGTATGGTGCTAGCAGGAAAGACAGGGCTAGATCCATGAGGAGGACCCCAATATTGGCTGAGTCACTTCTGTCCCACCCAAGGAGATCCATGGGGTGACACAGTGTTACCTGGAACGGCTCCTTTGCTTCGAAGGGGAAGGTGTTATTAACCTCTTCCTTCCCCCAGTGGTTGGCGAGGAAGGAGTTGCAGATGATTCTGGAGCTGGAGAAGCGGGGGTTAAAATGGAGAGCGATTTGGTCTCCGGGGTCACAGAGCAAATTGATTTCAAACCTAAGACGGTGAAAGAAAGAAATGATGGAGAGCTGTGGAGCAATGCTGCTGGCTCTCGTGAGCTGGCAGAGCTGTGAGCAGAGCGTGTCCTTACATGCTCGTACTGGAACTGGTCTCGCCCTTGATCACGATGCTCCAACCAGGACACATCCCCTCTGGGTACAGGGCCTCGAACTGATGGAGAGGAGGTGATGGTGAAGCATGGCAAGGTGGGAGAGGTGTATGGCCCTCCTCATCCCTTACACTTCTCCGCTTTTCTCACCCTCTCATCGTCTTCTCCTTTCTCCCCACTTCCCATGCAGGCACACTCTCTGCCCCTGCATTTTCCTCACTCCCAAATAATCTTGGGGGTTCTCAATTGATAAGAAATGAAGTTGCTACAACATCCAGTTGGTAAAGTGGGATTTGCTGCCCCCAAGGTCTTTTCTAAAGAGCCTGGTGAGATCAGGGAGCAAAAATGAAAGAAGAATTTGAATGCCTTCATTGTCAGCAGGACACAAAGATGCTCAGCTCCTCTCCCTGCCTGGGCGATACAAAATCCAAAGCAGAAAACTTTGTGATGCTTTGAAGACAAGGACTGATCAAGGAATGGGTGTAACATGGCATCCAGCCTGTCCTCATCCAGCATTACATGGGTGACTCTTCCCACGAGCTCCTGCCTGATCCCCTGCTCCACGCACTCCCCACATCTCCAAGGTTAAACTTGCATAAAATGAGCTGGAAAGTGTTCCTTTTTGAATAATTCATAGTTTTATTAAATAACTCATTTTAATAAGAACTGCTTGCCATTTCACCCCACTTTTTTTAGCACTCTAATGATCTTGCATTTCTGAGCATCCTCCTCTCCCAAATTTATTGCTCACGCTGGGAAAATCTTTCCAGCCTTGGCATCTCCACTGCCAGCTGCATGCCTGCCTCTCCCTCCCTACAGCTCAGGAGGTTCACTACCCTGTTTCTTTCTCTGCCAAGATTTCCCATTTCCAATGCATTTTTGGGATATGCATGTTTTGGGGCAGGAGCTGAGACACGGCAATGGCCAATCTCATGCCCTTATGCCCGGCTCCTTTTGGAGGGTGGCATTAGGAACCTGTGCATGGCCGTTCAAAGGCTCTGGCCACACCAGTGTTCAGCCTTGTGAAACACAGAGAGCCGATGGAGCTAATGACGTGGTTTCAAACAGCAAGTGGTGATGGCAGCACCCAGGTTTGCCTTGCCTTGACCCAGCAAAAGACACACCGCATGCATGGAAAACATTGGTTCCCTCTTTGCTGCCGGCTGTCCCAGCAGAGATGGATGGCAAAAGCACAGGTCTCCTCTGCTAAAGCATTGGTTGTATTTTCATCTCAGCTTAAACCCTCCAAGCCAGAAGAGCTGCCAGCAGGACAGCATTACCTCAGGCCAGCCCTGTTATATCCAAGATGAAAAATCTGTCCTATTGCCCTTTATCAGCAGCCACAAAGCTCACACCTTTGCAATAGCCTGGACTGGGCTGAAATAGAGGAGCAGCACCGCAAGCAGCACCCCCATGTCTTTCAGGATTTCTGTCTCTGCTCTGCCTTTTTTGCCCTTGTTTGTGCCCCTTTCCTTTATCCACCGCCTGACCCCGTGGGGTCACCCTTCAGACAGCCCAGGCTGTGCTGAGCCCTGTCCCCAGCACTTACCCGCAAAGCCATCCTGCTCGCCTGCCCTTGTGCCGCAGACCCGGCCGGGGGCACAGGCAGAGGGGTCTATATAGGGGCCACAGGCCAGCAGCCCATGTGTGTGGGGATTAGCAGCGACAGCGGGCTGAGGTCTCCTTTTCAGAGTGGGCTGTGGGGCATGGCTGGGAGATGGGGAGCAGCAAATCCCCTGCCCGCCGAGTGGGGTGAGCCCACTCATGCATGCAGGGCTAATCCAGCCCCACTGCTGCCCGCACAAAGGCAGCACCAGCCGGGCGGTCCTGAGCTGTGATGTGATGGAGCTGGTGTGCGGCAGCGGCGGGGCAGACAGGCATTCAGGCTGCAATCTGGGGGGGGCAGATGTGTTTAATGTGTGAAGGAAGGATGGGGGCTTCCAAAGCTGGGGGAGATACCCGCAGTCCTGTCCGCTGCAAAGTCCAGGGAGAGGGAGGTGGCAGAAGAGAAATGGTGGCACCTACAGGGGCTCAGCTTCACCCTGACCAACAGAGATTTCTTTTTCTCCCTATTTTCCTTTTTGATCACTCTTTGTGGGTCAGAGCCTGGCCTGAAATGAGCTGATGCCAGCTCTGTCACAGCCGCTTTTCCACCTCACAGCGCCCTGGGGCCGGATGGGTTTGGGATGCTGTTGTGCTGAGCTTAGCACACCCTGGCTCCGGGTTTCCCCTCCCTGCTGGGACAATACAGAGATTTGGGAGCAGGGTGAGGGAGCCTTTGTCTGATATTTCCTGTCATGGAAAGGCACCAAGAAATGAGTAACGATGAAACAAATTTCAGTAATGGGGGTTTTCATACTGACAGCATGTGCTTCTTCACCAAAAGGGTTGTCAGGCTCTGGAATGGGCTGCCCACAGAGGTGGTAGAGTCCCCATCCCTGGAGGTATTTAAAAGAAGGATAGATGAGGTGCTTAGGGACAGGGTTTAGTGGTGGGATGGCAGGGTTAGGTTAAAGGTTGGACTCGATGATCTTAAAGGTCTTTTCCAACCAAAGTGATTCTATGATTCTGTGATTCTATGATTCTAACTTATGGCTGGGTGAAGCTGAGCCCGTGAAGCTGAAGCAGGACGGCAGCGCATTCCCCCTCTCTTCACAGGGTAAATTCATTAAAAGCATATGCTAGCCCTAGCCCTGCATGCACTGGGCGCTGTGATGCTCCCTGGCTGGTCCTACAGGAATCCGTGGCTTTCACAGTTAAAACCTCTTCACTGTAGGGGCCATGGTGCTGATGTTATTTAATGTGTTTGTTTTATTTCCAGCAGATAAGCAGAATGAGAGCTACTATCCCAGGCTCTGGTGCCCTTGGCAGACAACTAAAAATGTAATCCAGCGGACACAGAAGCCAACAGCCTCTCTCGGGGCTGAAAAAGCCAAGTCCCAGGCTGGGATTTGCCCATTTGGACTCCTACAAAACCAAACCATGTGACGCTGAGCTCTGCTGTGGTCTCCTTGTTCAGCTCCCAGCTCTCCAGGCGCTGTGCTGGGGACCACCGGAGCAGAGCTCTGTGCTACAGATGGCAGCATCGGGACGTGCAAGGGAGCTGCGAGCCAGCAGCTGAGGTGCTGAGGTGTTGGTGGCAGGGCCAGGGACATCCCACCCATCCCTCCTTGGGCTGCCGTAGGATGCTGGACATTGGCCTCTCCGATCTGCCTGGCTACATGTCTCTCCTACTTATGGCCTGAACCCAAAGTTGTGTTTTCACCCCCTAAACCACCCTTCCCTGCTTGTTTTTCCTGCCAGCCAGGCAAGAGACTGCAGGGAGAAGGGTCTGCTTTTGAGATACCCACCATGGCGGTGGGCAAAACTAGACAGCATTGCGGTCCTGCACGTAGGAAAGGAGTGATCTGCAAGCTAAATAATTGTGCCAAGTTTATTGTAATTTAATTATGCTAATGAAATCAGTGGACTGGGGAAGGCTTGGGCACTGCAGGCAGGTTGGGATGCAGTGGGATAGCAGAGGACCTTGCCCAGCAAGCTGTGGTGGGACGAGTACTGGCGCCTTTCTGTGCTCAGGGGCCGCATCTCACCCATGCGGCTCAGAAACCAGCGTGAGTCACAACCTCTAGAGAAGCTGCCATAGCCCTTTATTTTGTCTAGTAAAACCAAGCGCTTGCCACAAATCTGTGCACACAGCCTGTCCTGGCAGGGTGATGTCCCGGCCACACTGAGCCTCATCCCAGCTCCTACTGCAGCCTCTGCCGGTGCCACCACCAGCAACAGGCATTGAATTTGCTATGAAAAGCTGCATCAGGCCAAGCGGCACTGGGAGCCACAGGGCTGCCCCGTGGGAGAGCAAAAAAAGCCAGTGAAGGCAGGTTCAGAGAGATGGGAAAGCTCTCAAGGAGGAGGGGGAATTTAGATTGCTCCAGTTTTGGGGACACAAACTTCTGAGATGCTCAGCGCTTCCCAAAATTCAAGGCTTTGCTTCCTGTTGGCATTTCACTAAGGGCTGCTGGGGAAAAATTCAAACACATGTGTTTCACCAGTAGCAGGTGCCCAAATACTGACTGGTTTTACAGGTGCACATTTATTTGCCTTCTGTGCCACTGCTCAGAAGCCATCATAGCGTCTGCCTATTTAGCAAGAAGGAAGGGACTGGAAATATGTTTAAAATCTCAGATGTTGGAGGCAGCACTGGGTGGTTGGCTTTTAATGCCATAACTTGTCCCTCACTTTGGTGATGGATGGAAAAAAGCCCAAACACACTGATTATGTGCTACTGGGATACAGAAAAGGCAGATACAGTCTGGGATGGAAGGAGGCTAACGTAGGAAAGGAGCTGATAACCTGTTGGCTTGGTTAACTGCAGGGGTTCTTCATTAGTGTGACACTTTGGTGATTATCAAATCACATATTAGCAGACCTGCTTTTGCATTTGTCAGCCATTTGGTCATACAACCATCAGAGTCTGCACCTTTTCTTAAGTTGTTATTAGCCACCTCCTGCTCTTGGTTGTTTGTCCCAAGGAGTTTTCATGCAAGGCTCCCCTGCACTAAAGTGGGTGTGTTTCTAGACGTGTGATTATTTCCATCAGTCTCTAGAGGTCTCCAGACACACAGCCTGGACTTTCAGGAGCTGAAGACAGTGCTCACCTCCACAGGCCATGCATCGATTTTCTCCTTATTCCGCTGCCTGGCCCCACAGTTCACCCACAGCGTGATGCTCCTGTTCCCGACACCTATTCGGGTTTTACTTCGAGCTCTTGTAGGAAAGAGGCGTCCATCCCACGATTAACTCAGCTGAGCCCTGATGTGCGTGGTGCCTTTGGATGTTGCCCCAGGTGTACTCTCCACACGCTGGTACGTGTGTCCCATATCTGCCTTGTCTTCTCAGCCATCAGCACATGGACCTGGCTGTGCCCACACCTGCATCATAGTGCTATATACGTCCTCAGACATTACTGCACAGCCCTGTCTCCTGCTAATATTCACCTGCATGTGTACTCACACACATATATATAGCAACCGCTGAACCTATTGGAGGCCTGTGATCACAAATCAACCCACATTCCTTAAATACACCAAGGCAAAGAAGCCAGCCCAGTGGTCCTGGCTCACAGCCGCATGTGGCCAGTGGACTTGCATGTGCAGAGCTGCTTTGGTATCTAATGGCCACAGGGATGCAGCTAGAGCCGGGCTCCTCTTGGAATCACCCTTGGCTAACTCTCTTGGGACTAGTCCAAGGGACTCCAGACCTGAAGCCTTATGGAATAATTTAAGATTAAGGTAAGAAACGATGTATTTTTAGTGGTGGGCTCTAACCGCCAGCCAGGCTGGGCACAGCAGTGAGGCTGCAAATGGTGTTATTGCAAAGTCCCTCGCTTTTTCTTGCTTTGTACATCCCCATCCAGCCACCAGCTATTACTTGTCTGGGGAGAGCATCAGGACTCCCTCCTCCAGCCCAAGGACTCAGACCTTTACCTCTGGAGCCAGAGCAACTCTTTGGCTTTCCTAAAACCCCATGCTCTTTGTTTTAGGACAATAGCTTTGCAGAAAAAAACCCCATACCATAAACCAATAGTCCGGGTGCAAGCAGAGCCTCCTGGGCATTGCCCACCAGCTGGGTGCTCCGGGCAGGCTCAGCTCTTTCCTGGAGGGTGAGTCGGGATTACCCTTCCCGCACCAGACCAAATCAGGAGCCGTGATTTCCCTAGCACACGCCTCTCTCTGAGGCTTCTCCAGACTTGCTTATCTGCCGCTTGCTGGTATTTATACCTCCTCCGCAGCCATTTCAGTTCCTCCAGGGAATTCCTAAAACTCCCCCGTGCAATCAGGAGCCAGCCCTCTGCTCCAGCCTCCAGCCGCGCTGCCTCAGGAATGTGTTACCCCGGGAAGGGTTTTGGTACATCTCTTCACCAGCTCACCCCGATTCCCTTTCCCCAGACCTATTACTTTGTGTTAGCTCCCTGCTCCTGGTCGCTCTGCTTGGGTTCTCTCTTGGGATCTGTCTAGGAGCAGCATCCAGAGACCGGGCATCTCAGTGCAATACCAGAGCTGGATGGTGCAAATGCTCCTTCAGCCTTGGTGCTGGAGAGAAAAAGAAAATATATGTTTTATAAATATATACTATTTAAACTATTTATTTAACTCAAACCAACCCTTTTGAGTTAAATCTCAGCGAAACAGTCAATGGTATCTTTATATTTCTGCAATCTTACTCTGCTGTGCTTTACAGGACCGACCAGAAGAGGGCTGGAGACTCCAGGCAAATCCCTGAGATGAATTATAATCATAAAATACCACACATGGTCTAACTCTAGAAGACCCTGATGCAACAGCCACTGCTCCTCTGGGATAGGGGATCAGCTCTGCAGCCGGCACTTTGCATTCCTGCTTTAAGGAGACTTCAGTCTCTCTCAAAACGCATTGCAGGAGGAGCCCCTTGCAGCTGCCCAGCCTAAAAATCGCTCATCGGAGTGCAAGGAAAGACAAACATCACACCCTGCAAGGTGGCAAGAGAAACAGGGAGAAGCTAACACCCCTCGGCACACGCTGCCTGGCTCCGGCCCGGTGTTGACCGAGCTTCATGCGCCTGGTTGGAGTGTCAGCTCCACTAACGAGCTGCCAAGCCACGGGGAACGGCCTCGGCGCTGGCGGCTTCTGGGGCTGTTGCGTTGGTCAGATTTTCCATTCTTTGGCTGCTTGTCGGCATGTCCCATCATCCTCCCAGTTAGGCACTGGTGCTGGGGAAGGGGAGGGCACGTCCTCTCCCCTGGCAGCCACCTGGGCAGCTGCTGGGTATGAAATTCTGCTTTTACGCTTGTTGGCCGATAAGAGAGGACAGGATGGTGATTTGGTCCCAGGCAGTGCTGTGAATGATGCATTTTTAAGTGGTGGGCTCTAACCACCAGCCAGGCTGGGCACAGCAGTGAGGCTGCAAATGCTGTTATTGCAAAGTCCCTCATTTTTTCTTGCTTTGAACATCCCCATCCAGCCATCAGCCACTCTCTGCCTTTCGTTACCCTCTTGACCTGCACTGGCGAAAGGGGAAGGTGATCTCAACCCCGCCGGCACCCTGAGCTGGCACAAGTGCAACTGAGGCCAAGCCCGGAGCCACTGCTGTCCTCGGCACGGCTCCCGCTCACCGCTCTGCACTTCCCTTTCACGCTGCTTTGAGGAGCAGGGATGAAAGGCAAGGCAGTGGAAACACAAAGCATGCCTGGTTTATTTTATTTATGACTAGCCTCTGCTTAAAAGGAAACCAGCATTATCAGCTCCAGCACCGCCAGGTCAGATGAGTAAATGAAAGAGGAGGGCTTCATTTGTGATCTGGAGCTCGAGTTTGCTCTTATATGGGCATCCTCACCAGCCATTTCTTGCTGCCACCTCACTGCTACTCGTGTCACGGGGACGGCCAGGCTCTAGCGGGAAACAAAGCCAGGGTCCTCCAGAGGTGAAAGGCATGAGGCAGAGAAAGCACTGAGCTTAGGTTGTATCTACCCCTATTTCCTTGGCTCGGGGCAGCTACACGTGCAACACAAACATGGCTGGAGCCAGCCCATCCCAGCCTGTCGGTACTCGTACCTGCAGTGTCGTTGTCCAGCCAGGCTTTGTGAACCATGGCTTCATTGTTTCTTGCTTGCTTCTTCGGGGAGAAGGCAGTAAAGCTACATCAAAACAGGTCCCGTTGCCCTTGCCTGTGGCTTCAGCTGGGAAGGGGTGCTGGGTCTGGGGCACGGCTGGTGCTGGTCCTCGCCCACCATCCCTGCTCAGTGCTGCGAGGTGCAGGCAGAAGGTAAACATACGGGCTGTTGTTTATTGCCCGGGGTTCCTAGAGCCAATATTTGATCATCCGTAAATAATTGCCCCGTTGTAGATGCAGGGACCAGATTTATCCTGCTCCTCGGTGATACCTTCCAAGCTCCCCAGGGAGCCATCTGTCTCCCTCTTCCCAGTGATTAATGGGGAAGGAGGAGAGCTGGCGCTGGGCCTCCCCGTGCTCCTCGGCGTCGGCGTGTGGGTGTACTGTGTGTCCTTCCATGGTGGTCTCTGGCTCAGAGCTAAAGCAATGACAGATCCTCAGGAGGAGGGGGGGATACGTGTGAACTCCCCCTGCTCAGTTTTATGTTGAATTCCTGGTTCCTGGGGAACAGCATCAGCATTGCCGAAGCCCCCTCCATTCCCCATCACCTCAACCACTAAATTTTGCCAGTTCAGAAGTGTTTCCCAGCAGCTTCCCAGGTAAGGCTCATCTCCAAGGCCCAGGCTTCCTCAGTCTGAGCAGCTCTGATTCCGTGTCGAATGATTTACTGCCCCAAAACGCAAGGGGAGGAGGAGGCACATCACTAGAGGGGCTGCAGCTTGGCAGTGTGCTCTGCTCCTGCGCTCGGCTACGCACACAAGTAGCAGCACGACTGTCTCTTGCTGATGCTCTCCCCCTGCAAGCTTTGTGCCAGCTCCTCAGCCAGGGAGACCGCATGGCAACAGGCCTGAGCATGACACAGGCGGGTCACGCTCTGCGCATCAAAGCCTGGATTCTTCCCCGGGGACCGACGCATGGGTTGGAGCCACAGTTCAACAGGTAGGTTTGGAGAAGATGTGGAGGAGGGGGAAGCCTGGGGCTGGGGGAGGAAGGAAGGAGCTGACCCGTGATGTTTGGGGGATGCTCTAGATTCCAGGGACCAGCCAGACACAGGTGCATCCCGTGTGCTGGAGCCCTGCTGGCTCTTGGCAAGTTTCATGAGGATGGTTTGGGTCGGGGGACATCAGGATTTGTGTAGCCCTGCTTTTCCACCATTTTTACTGAGATTTATTAACATAAAGAGTCATAGTCAGGTGCTGACATCATATAAACCTTCCCGTGCCCATGTTTGATATCCCCATCAGCCCTGAAAATAGCTGTCCTACAGGCTGGGTCCTAGAGAAGGTCCAGATTGGGGTCAGATGGTGACTGGCATCAAAGGAGGCAGAAAACTCTCAAAAGAGGAGAAAATGAAGAGACCGTCAGTGTCACAAACCTTCCAACCTCTTCCAGGCAGCTGCTCAGCCCAGCCCTGGGTGACCTTTCCCAGACACACAAAAGCGCAAATAGTATTTATGCAGGAGGAAGATGCACCAAGCCCAGAGACAGCACAGCCCCTTCCAGCCGGCAGCCAGCCCAGGAAGGTCTGCCCGGAGAGCCACCATCCGTCGGAGGTGGCAACATGTGCCAGAGACAGTGCTGCCTCTGACCAGGATGAACAGTTTTCCTTCCAGGCAGATTGGTGGTGAGTAGTGCTGGGACAATAGGATGGGCACCATGTCAGGCTCCTGGAGCTGCTGATGGAAGCATTGACTCCACCTCAAGGAGATCTCCAGGGAGCTTAGAGGGGTTTTAGAGGTATTTGTGGGGGAGGAACTCTGGGTGTGGTCAAGAAAAAGGTTTTAGGAACTGAGAGGCTTGCAGCTCTGGGGTCCAGAGCATGTCCTTCTTCCACCTCTGAGCATTTGACCCACTCCTTGAACCACTGCTGCTTTCTTCTCTTGGTCCTGTTGCACTGAAGCCACCAAGCTGTCATCTGTCCTGCCGTGTCAGTAGCATAAAGGGACTGTGATGTTTGCAGGGGGGATGCAGGGTCCACTCACCATCCCAGCCTCTGGGAGAAGGTGGGCTGACATGTGGGAGGTGAGTGGTGGGAAGGGCATTTTCAGCCTGGCAGGGCCTGGCACACACCCAAAGGGTACCAGTACCAGCAAGACCCCATACATATCTGCCTCAGGCCACCAAGTCAGCAAACCCCTGAGCTTGGAGACTTGGTCCTCTCCACATGGGCTCTGACCTTTGCTATGTAGGCTTGGTGGCTGAGGAGAAGTGCCGGGTGTTGCAGCGAGCTGCGAGAGGCAGCTGGGGAGGAGGATGCAGCTTTCTGCTATTTCGGAGAGCACGGAGGAAGAGGAAGGGCTGCTGACAAAGACCGAAACTAGAAAAATGACGATGATGACAAAAACCCCTCCTCCCATTTAGGGAACCAAATGCATTTGTTTCCTGATGTGACCAGGATAGCTCAAACCGAGAGTCGCAAGTTCAAGATACTAAATTGCATCTCCTTGTGTCCCAGGGCGAGGGTGGGCCTGTTTCAGTTGGAAAGGACTAAACGCCCTACCAGACCCCTTGGTCCCTGACCTGCCCAGGGGTGGGGGGGTACCTTTAACCAAATGCCTATCTCCTTTGCCTGGCTCCCTTCCATCATCTTCCCTGGCCACTGTACAGGGCTGACTACCAGGATAGCTGCCTTGTGGTCACAGCCTGGAGCCTGGGACTACACCAGGGGAAGCCAAGGAGGTAGTAGCCAATGTTATCATATTTTTGGGAGATTTTGAGGCACACGGTGGTGCTGAGGAATGAAAAAGGGGAAGTGTAGCCTTCCCTATAGCCATGTTTGTTGCTGACCATCCCACTGCCTGCTTCTCCAGAGCTGGAGGAGCAACGAGCCCAGCTGCCCCTCGGGAGGTCTGCTCCCCTCTGCCCTTTCCCGCAGCGAGACTCCCTAACCCCGCTCCTCATTTGCAGACAGTAAAATTGTTCTTCCTGAGACAAACAAAAAGACAGTCACTGCCCCAGGGAGCCTGTGGTCAAGGCGTGGAGATGCCATGTCATTTGGTTTCTTCTGTATTTCCATTTTGGCTTTTAGAGATGCAGATGGGCTCCAGCCACAAAGTCTGGGGGTAGGTCCAGTTTCCAGTGACTCCTGATTTGGGTGGAGGCTGAATCCAGGGCACTGATTCAGTCCCTCTCTATTTCTGGTGCTGGGTTTATACATAATTTGATTCTATATAGTTATGGATAGAACTGAGCAGAGCGTGAGAATTTCAGCAGCGAGGTGAAGGGATGCTTTTTAAATGAAGCATTTGTAGTGCAGGATTTCAGCAAGAGGAAGGGGTATAAACTGGCAGCAAGAGCACAGTTTTGGGAATGCCACATGCCCTGTGAAGGGTTTAATCCATGAAAGGGTCGACCCAGATTCATCCACAGCTTGACTGCAATGCTCCTGCTCATAGAGCAGCTCTGGGAAGCAGGGTTGAAGCCCCATCTGCATCTCAGTAGCAGCCCAGGAGAAGCCAAAGCATGCTTGGGACCTGAGGACAGAGCTGCAACACCAGAATGTGCTGTATCCATCTTCCCCGCTCCTGCCGTGGCTGATGGTGGGTTTCCAACCCCTCCGGGCTGGGCAGCAGGCACAGAGGGAGATGTCCATCTGCCACAGTCAGGGGCAAAGCTCCCACGGATGGGAAGGGAGAGGGGCTGCAGGGTTCCAGCTTCCATCTCCAAGAGCCATCTGGGGTAGCTCTGACCTGCCTCAGCACTTCATCAATCCTGTTTTGTACTTGATGTGGCTCGCAGCCTGGGGAGAGGTTATCCTCACATCCTCTGCTTCTCCTCCTCCTCCTTTAGATCTGTCTGCTGGGAGAAATGATCTTTTTTTCTAGCGCTTTTACCAAACTGCAAGGGGTTTTCCAAAACATCTGGAACAGCTCACGGAGCTGGAGTGGAGTGTAACGCTGAGGGTGGAAATAGGGTCATGGAAACGGAGGCACCCTTTTGGATTAATGCTCGAGAGCGGCACTCGGGAAGGGCTGAGTTCAAATCCTCACCCACTCGCAAAGGAAAAGAGTTGGAAAAATCTAGCGAGACCCTGTCCACACCACCACATGCCTCCAGGTCCTGCTCCCCAGGGACCATGCCTGGAGGAGGTCTCTCACCAGCGCTTGTCAAAGCCCATTGCTCTCACGTGCGGATGTGGCGCTGTGCTGTGAAGGGCAGCACGGGCATTTTGGTCTTCCAGACCCCAAACCTGCTCTTGTGTCTCAGGCTGGGAGGGGGTCTACAAAGAAGCCAGTCTTTTGGAAAGGGCAATGAGGGCCCTCGGGTTATTCGGAGGCTGCCAGCTTGACATCCATCACAGCTGAAATACTGAGAAGGCTTTTATGCAAAGCAACACGTAGTTAATTAAAAGAGGGGTGTAATTGATGCCAATCCCAGAAAATTATGAAAATAGATCTCTGCTAACTTCTTCGTTTCTACAGGGCTAGGATTTGGGCTGATAAAGATGATCTTGTCAATGCAGCAGCCTTGGTTGTGTGGTTTGACTTGGCGTCTGGCCATGGTACAAATGGAGCTGGAGTGGAGTCTGCTGCTTAGATAGATTGATAAAGGCTAATGATACAAAACCACCCTGGCTCACCTGGTGGGAGGGCAAACGGGGCTGGCTATGGGCTGGGAGAAGCAGCTGCCCTGGGGAAGTGCGGTCACGCAGCCGCCTTTCACAGAATCACAGAATCACAAGGGTTGGAAGGGACCTCAGGAGATCATCTAGTCCAATCCCCCTGCTAAAGCAGGGCCACCTAGAGCCTGTTACACAGGACTTCGTCCAGGCGGGCTTTGAATATCT